>PGSH02011992.1:0-48090 GCA_002915635.3 Ambystoma mexicanum | reverse complement strand
TTATTCTACTTACTTGTACTGCACTTCCCCTTCCCCTTGCACTTTTCCCCTTCCCCCTTCCCCTGCACTTGCGCGGTCTGAATGTCACCTGGCCTAGTAGGATCGTTGTCTGTCTTCCCCTTGTTTCCCCCCCCCTGCCTCGTCGCGCCTTGAAACACTTGTGTATAGGCGCGTTACAAATGCCATATCATATCATATCATATCATATCATCGACTTCTCTCTCTCTTTCTCTGCTCCCATCACAGACCTTGCCGAGAAGGCCCACTTTCAGCTGCACCTCCTCAGAGTAATTCTCTGTTTCCTCACCTTCCTCCAGAAACGCAATATCTCCAGAGCTCTAGTCCTCTCCAGGCTGGACTAATGCAACAGCCTCTTCCTCAACCTACCTACCTCCTCCCTTCGCCCCCTTCAACTAAACCAGAAAAGATTGCAAGTCTTATCCTTGGCCTCAAGCCCTGGGGACTGCATCTCTACAGGCCAAAAATGTCTCCACTGGCTCCCGGGTTGCTGCGAGAATCAAGTTCAAAACCCTCTGCATCATACACAAGGCTTTCTGGGGCCTGGGACCCCAGTAAATCCAACTCTCTCGTCCTAAAAACCTCCCTGCTAGAATCGTTCGATCTTCTAGCTCCAACTCTCTGCAGATCAGACGCTTCTCCAACCAGAGTTTGGGGGTAGATCTCTCTCCTCCGCAGGTGCCTACCTCTGGAATGGCCTCCCTGCCCCTCTCAGACTTGAGCCGATCTCCTTAAGTTCTGGAAGCTTCTCAAGATCCTCCTTTTCTCTTCTTCCTTCCCTCTCCCTTCCCCTGTTAATGTTCCATCCCTGCCTCTTGACTGGTTGCCTGGTTCTGTCAGATTCTTACAGGGCATCAGCACCTCCCCTTCCAGTCTCTCCCTGCACTTGGTCTCCTCTGACAATCCTCCACCCCCCAACCTTCTGGGCTCCCTCCCACTGCACTAGCCTGGCTGGGCCTGCACCCCTGACCCTTTCCAGCCCCATACCTCGCACTTTCAAGTGAACCTTCTGCCCCAGCGCTCTCTTCTCGCTGTGCTCTGTCCACCTGGCCCCCCTGGCACTCCCTTGACACTCCGGCACTCATCCTTCCGCTCTTCCCTGCACTTCTTCCTACTGCACTTGCACGATCTGAATGTTACAAGGCCTAGTAGAAATGTTTTATTTTGTCATTCCTGGCCTCCCCTTTGTCTTTTTGCACCTTGAAGCACAATTGGGCCTGATTGATGGAATTTTGTGCATGGTTCAAAGTGTCTTTGCACTGCTGAAAAGTGACTTTGCACTCCCGACATAATCCCTGATTCATTGAACTGTGCAAAGTGTATTTCTGCAGTGCAAAGTCGGTGCAAATTCGTTTTGTAATGCGGAAATGACCACTTGCACTGACTTTGCACTACAAAAATACACTTTGCACAGTTCCATGAATCAGCGTTTGTGTCAGCAGTGCAAAGTCACTTTTCAGCAGTGCAAAGTCACTTTGAACCGTGCAACATATTCCATGAATCGGGCAGATTGTCTATAGGCGATTATAAAAACCCAATAAATTAAATAAATGCATTGTTTGTTGTGCTGTGGCATGTCATGTCGTAGCATCAGCCACCTAATGCCACACTAAAATCTCTCTAACCCTACATTGGCATGGTCAAATGCTGGCTTAGCTGTGGTTATCTGTACCCCTTTTGTTCAGAATGCCACTCTAATGATTGGAACCCCACTTTGGTCAGGTCAAAGGTTGGCATAGCAGTGGTTATCTGTGCTCTTTGGGTCATATGCCTCACCACAATGCTCACATTAATGCCCACATCAAAGCCCACATTGGCCAGGTCATATATTGGGTTAGCCCTGGTTATCTGTGCCCTTTGAGTCGCAGGCAACAAAATGACTCATGGGCAATGCAGTTGTGCATGTTAAGGGGAAATAAGGCATCTTGGTGTTGCGCAATCATGAGCAGTGTGTGAGCAAAGCCATTGCAGTGCTTGGCATCGACCACCATGTGTAGTACTCTTCTTTCCGCGGGGCAGGCTGGCGTCAAGCTCCTCCCACTACATCTATTTATGAAAAAATGAGATAAGCAGTCTGGTGTGGCTTTAACACCGGATGTGCAAGAGAAAAAGACGGAAGTTAGTGGCTTCGTGAGAGCAGAGGTGGGAAGTAAAACCCGTGGTAGCTCTCAGCCTACCAGCATCTGCAGCTTCAGTCATTAACTACCATTCAGACTAGACTCTGAGATCTTTCAGATCAAAAACAAGCGTGAGCTTTATGAACATTCCAGAAAGTTCACCGAAGATGGCAGCAGCAACAGAGATTGTTATTGGCGAAAACAAGGGCCTGGTGTGATAAACAAAGATGATGGGTTCTCATGGGAAGGTGCAAAGAACTGCAAACTACAAATGTGCAATGGGACACGTGGTGGCGTATGTATTGAGCCACTTCCTGAACACGCCAATGGCAGGTGCATGTCCTGTGTGTGTATGTTTGTGTGAGTGTGTGTGCTTGTGTCTTTGTATTCTGCCATCCCATTGTCATTGGGTGCCCATTGCATGCATGCACGTTGGTATAGTCGCCAAAATGAGGAGGTGCGAAGTGACTTAATTGGTGAGTGAGTGTTTCATTTGGGGGGGGATGCATGTAGAGGTGGGGGAGCCCAAGAGTTCATAGGGAAAGCTAAGCCAGAACTGAGCCATGGGGCCTGGCATGGTTCTACGAACCAGATGCGAGCCAAACCCTCAAACACAAAATTAATTCCTACCTGTCAACCTGCCTCCTCAACCCACAAGCCCAAACCTGATGCGCTGCCTCACTACCCCAAAACAGGAAACCAATGCCTGGCATCCTTTTCCCTGCCGACCACAACACAAGCCCAAACCTGATGGGCTGCCTCCCTGCCCCATAGCAGGAAATCAATACCTGGCATCCTTTTCCCTGCCCCCCATAACACAAGCCCAAACCAGATGCGCTGCCTCCCTGCTCCATGACAGGAAACCAATGCCTGGCATCCTTTTCCTGCCCCCACAACACAAACCCAAACCTGATGGGCTGCCTCCCTGCCCCATAGCAGGAACCCAATACCTGGCATCCTTTTCCCTGCCCCCCCCCACAACACAAGCCCAAACCTGATGCGCTGCCTCCCTGCCCCATAACAGCAACCCAATACCTGGCATCCTTTTCCCTGCCGACCACAACACAAGTCCAAACCTGATGGGCTGCCTCCCTGCCCCATAGCAGGAACCCACTGCCTGTCATCCTTTTTCCTGCCCCCCACAACACAAGCCCAAACCTGATGGGCTGCCTCCCTGCCCCATAGTAGGAAACCAATGCCTGGGATCCTTTTCCCTGGCCCCCATAACACAAGCCCAAACCTGATGCGCTGGCTCCCTGCTCCTTAGCAGGAACCCACTACCTGGCATCCTTTTCCCTGCCCCCCACAACACAACCCCAAACCTGATGGGCTGCCTCCCTGCCCCATAGCAGGAACCCAATACATGGCATCCTTTTCCCTGCCCCCCACAACACAAGCCCAAACCTGATGCGCTGTCTCCCTGCCCCATAACAGCAACCCAATACCTGGCATCCTTTTCCCTGCCGACCACAACACAAGTCCAAACCTGATGGGCTCCCTCCCTGCCCCATAACAGGAAAGCAATACCTGGCATCCATTTCCCTGTCCCACAACACAA
Source organism: Ambystoma mexicanum (assembly GCA_002915635.3). Taxonomy (NCBI): domain Eukaryota; kingdom Metazoa; phylum Chordata; class Amphibia; order Caudata; family Ambystomatidae; genus Ambystoma; species Ambystoma mexicanum. The sequence continues at coordinate 44,397 of PGSH02011992.1, read as the reverse complement.
GCCCAAACCTGATGCGCTGCCTCCATACCTATAACAGGAAACCAATGCCTGGCATCCTTTTCCCTGCCGACCACAACACACGCCAAACCTGATGGGCTGCCTCCCTGCCCCATAGCAGGAAACCAATAACTGGCATCATTTTCCATGCCCCCCATAACACAAGACCAAACCTGATGGGCTGGCTCCCTGCTCCTTAGCAGGAACTCACTGCCTGGCATCCTTTTCCCTGCCCCCCACAACACAACCCCAAACCTGATGGGCTGCCTCCCTGCCCCATAGCAGGAACCCAATACATGGCATCCTATTCCCTGCCCCCCACAACACAAGCCCAAACCTGATGCGCTGTCTCCCTGCCCCATAACAGCAACCCAATACCTGGCATCCTTTTCCCTGCCGACCACAACACAAGTCCAAACCTGATGGGCTCCCTCCCTGCCCCATAACAGGAAAGCAATACCTGGCATCCATTTCCCTGGTCCCACAACACAAGCCCAAACCTGATGCGCTGCCTCCATACCCTATAACAGGAAACCAATGCCTGGCATCCTTTTCCCTGCCGACCACAACACACGCCCAAACCTGATGGGCTGCCTCCCTGCCCCATAGCAGGAAACCAATACCTGGCATCATTGTCCATGCCCCCCATAACACAAGACCAAACCTGATGGGCTGGCTCCCTGCTCCTTAGCAGGAACTCACTGCCTGGCATCCTTTTCCCTGCCCCCCACAACACAAGCCCAAACCTGATGGGCTGCCTCCCTGCCCCATAACAGGAACCCAATACCTGGCATCCTTTTCCCTGCCCCCACAACACAAGCCCAAACCTGATGGGCTGCCTCCCTGCCCCATAGCAGGAAACCAATACCTGGCATCCTTTTCCCTGTCCCCCATAACACAAGCCCAAGCCCAAACCTGATGCGCTGGCTCCCTGCTCCTTAGCAGAAACCCACTACCTGCATCCTTTTCCCTGCCCCCCACAACACAAGCCCAAACCTGATGGGCTGCCTCCCTGCCCCATAGCAGGAACCCAATACCTGGCATCCTTTTTCCTGTCCCCACAACTTAAGCCCAAACCTGATTCGCTGCCTCCCTGCCCCATAACAGGAACCCAATACCTGCCATCCTTTTCCCTGCCCCCCACAACACAAGCCCAAACCTGATGGGCTCCCTCCCTGCCCCATAACAGGAAAGCAATACCTGGCATCCGTTTGCCTGGCCCCACAACACAAACTCACACCTGATATGAAATGATATGATATGATATGATATGATATGATAAGTCATTTATAATGTGCCTCTACACAAGTGTTTCTAGGTGCGACAAGACAAGCAAGGGGAAGACAAAGGGGAACAAAAAAAAAAACATCTTAATGGGCCTTGTGTCACACAGATTGTGGAAGTGCAAGGGGAAGTGAGAGGAGAAGTTCCAAGGGGAGGGAAAGGGAGAGTGCAAGCAAAGCTCAAGTAAGTACCACCGGGATGGCCAGTTCTAAGTAAGTGCAAGGAGGCAGGGGACTATAGGGTTTCAGTTACAGTCCCTAGTGTGCGGTAGGCCCAGAGGCAGTGCATGGGGCTACTGGTCGTGACAGAGCTTGGTCCCCATATGGTTCATCAGGAGGCCAGGTAACCAGCTAGTGCAGCAAACAAGGACATTAGCAGGGGGGAGAGAGAGAGAGAGAGAGAGAATGCAGAACCCAAAAGGAAGGTTTTGAGTTGCTTCCGGAACCTGAGGTGGTACTATTCAAGTTTGAGAGCGGCAGGGAGCTGTTCCAGAGGGAGGCACCAGCTGACGAGAGAGATCTACCCCCCACTCCCTGTCTGGAGAAGTGTCTGACCCTCAGAGAGTTGGAGGTGGATAAGCAGAGGGCGCAAGAATAAAAGTGCGTAGGAAGAGAGAGTTGAATGTAGTGTGGTTCCCCGGCCCCCAGGGTCTTGATCTTGATCCATGCAGCCACTGGGAGCCAGTGGAAAGATTTCAGGGCTGGAGAGATACGATCCCTGGGTTTGAGGCCAAGGACAAGGCTCGCTGTCCTGTTCTGGATAAATTGCAGAGAGCGAAGAGTGGAGTCAGGCAGATTTAGAAAGACGCTGTTACTGTAATCCAGCCTAGAGAGAACCGGGGCTCTCGAGGTGATGAGCTTCTGGGGAAAAGTGAGAAAAGGAAGAATACCTCTGAGGCGGTGCAGCTGGTAGTGGGACATCTTAGAGACATCTGTGATGTGAGGAGATAAGGAGAGGGTGGAGTCAAAGATAACACCAAAGTTTTTTGCCACGCAGGAAGGCCCAGGTAGAGGGCCCAATGAGGGCAGCCAGAGTGAACGAGGGAAAGCAGGAGCAAGGGTCCCAATGAGGAGGATTTCAGTCTTAATGGCATTCAGGCAGAGATCGTTAGAGGCACTCCATACCTGGATCGCTGATAGGCAATCAGGAATGAGTGAGAGAGGAGAGGAGGCAAAGGGGAGCCTGAAGGAGAGCTGAGTGTCATCTGCATTACACAGAAAGTTAGGAGAGAAGGTAGAGATGAGATGGGCCAGAGGTGCCATGTAAAGGTTGAAGAGCCAGGATGACAGCCCTGGGGAACACCAATATTTGATCTCTTAAAAATTGGAACATGCTAGCTTACCAACACTTGGTACGTTTCAAAATTCTGTGCAAAAAAGAAAATATTGAGGTTCGTGATGAAATTGTCAACAATAAATATTTGGATGTCATTAGATTTTTAATTGCTAGCACATGGCATCATTAGTGGGCATTCAAAAAACCTTAATGCAGTATGAGAGTTATTGCAGTTAGCAATGGGGAACACCACAAATGGAGAGAGAGGTGGTAGAGAGAAAGGACCTCAGTTGGACCTGGGAGGGTCAATCGGAGAGGAAGGAGGTCACCCAGGCTAGGGCCTGATCCATCATGCCCAGGTTGTTACGGAGACAATTATTTATTTATTTGTATTAATTAATGTATTTATTTTATTTGATCAGAATGGCGTGGTTTACCATGTCAAAAGCAGAGGAAAGATCAAGGAGGATGAGGACAGAAGGAAGGCTAGAGTCAAGATTTGAGAGCAAGTCTTCATGTGTTGCAGGGGAGCAGTTTCCATGCTTCTGGCTGCTCTAAAACCCCCGAGTGATGGTCATGGAGACAAACAACAGTTTTGGTATGGAGAGTAAGCTGGGAGATGACCAGCTTTTCCAGGAGTTAGCCCAAGAAAGGAGTGATAGAGATCGGGTGGTAGTTTGCTGGAGAGAAAGGATCGGCAGAAGGCTTCTTCTGGAGAGTGTGCACAAGGCAGTGCTTTAGGGGGGAGGAGAAAGTTCCAGTGGCAAAAGAGTGTTTGCAGAAACCGGCTAAGGCTGGAGCGAGCGTGTCAATGTGGTCCTTGATGGTTCTGGAGGAGCAGGGGAACTCCTGCTTGGACAATACTTTCATAGATCAGACTTGTCTAGAAACATTGTCAGGAGTGAACATGAAGAAAGAGGAGAATGGAGGAGGAGAGGGAGTGGCGGCAGGAACAGGATAAGGGGGAGGGGGAGCGGGAACACACACACTAACGCGTGGCCGAGATTTACAATTTCAAAACTTACTTAAAGTGCTCAGAGCACCCAGCCTCTCGCCAGCCCCCACCCCAGTAACAGAATAATGGAAATGGTGCTGGGGGCTACGATGTGAACTCACACAGGCTGCCAGCTAGTAGGAGTGCTGGGGTGGAGGGGGCAGGGCAGGACACACAACAAGCAGCAACAGGGATAAGGGGAAGGGGAGCGGGGACACTGGCACTATGGCGTTGCCAAAATTTACTTTTTCAAAACGTACTTATGGTGCCCAGGGCACCCAGCCTCTCTCCAGCCTCACCCGAGCACCAGAGTAATGAAAATGGTGCTGAGGCTACAATGTGAACCCACACAGGCCGCCAGCCGGTAGGAGAACAGGGGGTGGGGGGGCAGGACACACACCAAGCAGGAGCAGGGATATGGGGAGGGGAAGCGGAAACACGCGCGACACGGCACAGCCGAAATTTACTTTTTCAAGACTTACTTATGGTGCTTAGAGCACCCATCCTCTCTCCAGCCTCACCCAGCACCACAGCAATAGAAAATCCTGTCATGTGCTGCCTCTCTGCCCCATAACAGGAAACTAATACCTGACATCCCATTGTTTGTACGATATAGCAAAGTGAAATTAAATGATATGTCAGGGATCAAACACTTTCTGTAATATGGTCCTGTATGAGGAACACGCCTTAGAATCTTTCCCCGGATTAGGGATAAGGATCGCCCGGGCCTCTCCCATTGATTCTGGGAGAGCACCTCCCTCTGGAATGAAATTGAAACTACTGGCCAAAGGCTTAGCTCATAATTGGCCATGCGTTTTATGAAAAGATGATGTGAGGCCATCCTGACCTGGTGCCCTATTTGCTTTTAGGGCTTGTATCGCTTGTAGTACCTGCTGTGGTGCTATCATGCAGTCTTAGTACTCCCACAAACGAACAAGAAAGAGTCAAAAGCTACCCCTATTTCAGGGAGGCATTGAAGCTAGGTGCGGAATGCAGCAAAAAGCTAGCTCTAACAAATACCAGCCAGAGAAAAGGTCACGAAACAAGGATGATGAATCCGAAAAAATCAGGCTTTAATGAATATTGGACAAACATCTAAAAGATGTAGGCCTATAACTCAACATGCGGCCTTAAAAACATAAACCAAAAGGAAAAGGTACAATGACACATTTAGCTACACATTCCTGTGAGGGTTAGTAGCAAGATTAACTGTGCAATTTCACGTACTACTCCTTAATAGTTGTACGCAATTGTTGTCGACACAATAAACAGTTGGTGTTTCTGGTTCGGAATGCAGATAGCCAACAGAAGATGCCGTAGTAGGGCCAGGTGTCTGAAGGGACCGAACTGGCATCAGGACAGACTTGGTGGAAGACCGGTAATGTGAGGTACCTGTAGAAAGGGATGACATGATGTGTGTCAGAGAGGCGTGACCTAGGGAAGTTAGAGGTATTAAAATGCTGCAGGTCCGAGACCTTCCTTCGTGTTTTCATCTCGTGAATAGGATTGAATGGACAGAAACCGTTCTTTGGAATAGTGAAAGTGATGTATCCTGCTGTGGCTAGGATCTAGAAGAAGGGTACATGATTACCTAATTGTTTAATATGAGTGAATCATAGTGAGATGGTCAGTATGGAACATACCTGGGAAGGATGATTGGACCAGGCTGGATGTGAACTGGCTGCTAATGCCACTGTGGATTAAATCACTGGGCTACGCATGTAGATTAGATCACAGGGTTGAGGTCGCTTAAACACCTAAAAAAGGAAAGGTGGAGGTCAGCCATTAAAGAAGAGACGGAGTGAAGTCATTTAATCACTATGGTCGGCAGTGACTGTTGTGTCAAGGATTTCTTGCCGTAATCGCTGGTGTGCGAGTGATTTCTGTGGTCAATTACCAAGGGTTTTGCTGTAATCGCTGGTGTGCAAGTGATTTCAGTGGTCAATTGCCAAAATGGATGACTGAAATCTGGGTGGCTGAGCTAAAGTGAAAGCGGTTCTGTGAGTGGTGATGGAACCTGCTAAAATGAGTACTGGACCTGCCGGGATTCAGATCAGAAAAGATGAAGCGGTGTGTGGAGAAGGCCCGGCTTTAGTGATGGAAGGTGCTCGGGACAGTCACAATGCCTAAAGGCGGACGCACGGGAAGTTAATGATCTGCGTGCAGATTCCGAAAAGTATAACAGGACCCGAATGGAGGTCCTGCCAGAGTGGGGATCCGAGACATAGATCGGATGGGTGCAGGGAAAAAGCTTGGTGCTGCTTACCTTGTTCAAGGGGCTTAGGAACTGTGGCTGAGTCGGCTAGCGGGTAGTAGAATCCCTACGCGCATGCATATCACGATTGTGCTACAGCGCTTCTGTATTTAGAAGAGGCCTTTTGAATAGTGAAAATGTTATTGTGCCACGATGTGTCACTGATGAAAGAGAGACCGCTTTGTATGGGGTTGTGTTTGAACTGGTTCTCGTATCATAGTTAATGAAAAGGAGGGAGATTGTCCTAAATGGAACTGTAGTAGCCACTTGGAACACCCTATTTACATTAAGTACCATATCACAATATGATACAACAAAGGCAGGCATTATGAGTTGCTTTTCTGTTGGTATAACGCTATCCAGTGTTATTACCATTGAACCATTGATTCCTATGTTGTTGGCCTAAAGTTATACAGTGCTAATTCACAATATGATACATAGAATGAGCATGATGAGATGCTTTTCTGTTGGTATAACGCTGTTTAAGGGGCCTCTACCCTGCTATCTAGTCTACATGCGTAGCCCAGTGATTTAATCCACAGTGGCATTAGCAGCCAGTTCACATCCAGCCTGGTCCAATCATCCTTCCCAGGTATGTTCCATACTGACCATCTCACTATGATTCACTCATATTAAACAATTAGGTAATCATGTACCCTTCTTCTAGATCCTAGCCACAGCAGGATACATCACTTTCACTATTCCAAAGAACGGTTTCTGTCCATTCAATCCTATTCACGAGATGAAAACACGAAGGAAGGTCTCGGACCTGCAGCATTTTAATACCTCTAACTTCCCTAGGTCACGCCTCTCTGACACACATCATGTCATCCCTTTCTACAGGTACCTCACATTACCGGTCTTCCACCAAGTCTGTCCTGATGCCAGTTCGGTCCCTTCAGACACCTGGCCCTACTACGGCATCTTCTGTTGGCTATCTGCATTCCGAACCAGAAACACCAACTGTTTATTGTGTCGACAACAATTGCGTACAACTATTAAGGAGTAGTACGTGAAATTGCACAGTTAATCTTGCTACTAACCCTCACAGGAATGTGTAGCTAAATGTGTCATTGTACCTTTTCCTTTTGGTTTATGTTTTTAAGGCCGCATGTTGAGTTATAGGCCTACATCTTTTAGATGTTTGTCCAATATTCATTAAAGCCTGATTTTTTCGGGTTCATCATCCTTGTTTCGTGACCTTTTCTCTGGCTGGTATTTGTTAGATCTAGCTTTTTGCTGCATTCCGCACCTAGCTTCAATGCCTCCCTGAAATAGGGGTAGCTTTTGACTCTTTCTTGTTCCTTTGGGCTACACCCACCCTCAAGAGCGGGCCCCCCTTTAGCAAAAAAGAGGGTACCCCTTTTGCCCCCTTTACTTCCTGTCTTAGTACTCCCTATTGCAAGCAGGTAGTTTATGTACATTTATTGTGTCTGGGTGTGACCTCTGTCTTTCCTGGTCTGGACTATCAGAGGCATATAGGGTTGAGTAGTAAAACATCCCTCTCTTCTTCTTTTCATCCCCATATTGTACACCTTGGATGTCCTTTATTGTATGAATGAAGGACCTGCTCTCCTGTCGCCACCGTAGTTGCGCAGAAGTTTCCTTTGGGTGTTGCCATACTCATAGAAGTTTAGTTTTGGCCTAATTAGAATATACTCTGCCATTTGCTTTCTTAACAGCTTCAGGTGGCTTTTAATCATGTTGAGATGCCTGTAGGTTTGTCGGGACGGTGCCTAACAGTATACTTCTTCCCCTTTTTTCACCTCCTCTTGGAGCTGCAATTCGGCATTCCCTCAAATGCCCTTCATAGCGGCTGCACTTGCAATTATACTGCCCATGGCCGCAGCCTCCAAGCCATCCGAGTGTGTACAAACTGAGGTAATCCATGGACAATTATTGCCCAAATATTCCTGTGTGGCTTGTTTGAGGCTGTCGAGAGATATTTTGTCTCTGAGAATTCACAGGGGCATGTGTCATTGGCGCCGCCTACCATGCTCTGCCCAAATCTCTAGTGTTACCTGTACCATATTGTGGTCAGACGGTCATTGGTTTTATCTCTGAAGTTATGACCAGTTGCATACATCTCGATGAGGCAAATATATACTCAATTCGCGATGCCGATATGTGAACATGCGAGATATAAGTGTAAGCCTTGTCGGTTGGGTGTTGCTTGCGTCATTTATCCCTCAGATTAAGATCTGCAAGTGAAATTTTTAATTTACGCGTGGCTGATCCCACGATTGAGTATTTACTTATTGCTGACCTATCCTTCTCTCCATCCATCACTAGACTCATATTTCCCAGCATAAGAATATCCCCTTTCCCTATTGAATTCAAAACTCTTAACATGTGGAGAATAAATGCCTCTTGAGCTGTATTGAGCACGTATAATGAGACCAGGATAATTCTCCTGTCAATGAGATCCCCAGAGACCATAATATACCTTCCTTCCTATATCTTCTTGTCGAAACAATGATTAAACGCTAGGTCTCTGTGAAAGAGGTGTGCTACCCCTGCTCTCTTGATAGTTGCTGAAGAGAAAAGCTAGCCGAGGCTATTTGTGTTGCACATTTGTTGCTGGTCTTTACGCAGTAAATGTGTCTCTTGCAATGCTGCTATCTGTACGTGTGATCGCTTAAGATCTCTGTACAGTTGAACCCGCCTATTTGGGTTGTTCAAGCCCCTAACATTTAAAGTCCGTAGTGTGAGAGCCATGGTGGTTTTTGTCCCGAGAGTACCGTGGCAGTATCCTCTTGTAACATTTGTCTATCCATGGGTTTTGCTTTCCAAAAAGTGCAAGGACAAACATATATGTTTTTTATCAACAGTACACTGAATTAAAACCTTGAATGCAGGTAAGCAAGGATTCACACATACACCCTCAGTTAGATGATAAATTAGCTCTTATACGGCTATTTATTCACAAAAGGAATACATAAATGGATAAACTGCAACAGAAGTAAAATCACATGAAGGACAGTAATCTAAAGAAAATACATCACTGTTGGTGCAACTTTAGCGAACATCCTCATCCTGCCAGAAGCAGCCGAAAAACCCCCAAAACAGCCAGGTACAGAGTTCACAGCAGCCAACAGGCCCCGAGCGAAGCATCCCCCCTCTGAATGATGCTTTGTGTCTCACCGTCTCAGAATCCTGCATTTTAAGCCCTCTGCAAAGCCAGGGTGTATTTTCTCTGAATTTCTGGCCTTAGTCTCTGCTCGTTGTCGGCTCTGTGAACGGCCCCGGTCAACGTGATCTACGGTAATCTCAAGGAGGAGAGCTCTACCCTTTCTGAACCAAGCAGCAAAAAACAACTGCGTAACTTATCAGGTACTAGCCTGCACCCGCGGATCCCAGCCTTTTCGCGCACAGTGTCCTTGGATGAGCAACGCAAACCGTTCTAAGCAATAAATAAAGCTGAAAACATGTTTTCCAGTGAAATAGTACTAACAATGCTGAAAATAGATTTACAGTTCACCACAAGTGCAGCTTTCACTGAGGCATGGAGCGAATGTCCATTATGGAACCGAGCACACCAGATTACACTGCACACCAGCACCATATTTTAGCTCAAAGTATTACACTGTGTCCCCTGGGCTTCTAATCAAATATAAAAGGATGCTCTTTATGTTTTGCTCCTCTATAAGTCGCATGCACCTCGCTTGACCTGCAAGTCTGATGTTTACCCTTACGTGAATCCAGTGTTTCTCCAACATTGTCTCTCCCCTGACTCAGTACCTGTTCCCGGGAGAATTCCCCGCTCTTTCCATCTGGCCTAACATCTAATAGAGAACATTTTGGAAATAATGAGAACACAACCTTTGAACATCAACCATATGAACTGCCTATTCCGTCTACTTTAGTCTTACACATGATCTACAAATGCAGAGTCCCATCACCTCCCCAGGTGCTTGCAGGTCCCCCTGGGCAATCAGCCCCTTTGAGCGGTCTGCCCTCTTCCCGGCCCATCTTGTGTGGTTGGGTGGACCATGATCCTCCATCGCTGGCTCCTCCATTGGACACTGATTCGTGCTGCAGGCCTATCCCACTCTCCGGAAGACCCAACAGCATGGCTCCTGCTTCTGTCATGAAGTGTAACGCTCACCTGGTATCCACAGGGACGTCACTCAGCCTGTTCTGACCTCTTACGACTTTGAACCCTTCCCTGGAGTCTACTCGACTGGAGACTGGCCCTTGTTTTCTTGGATAGTGTGCTCTCCGTCCTGCTTTCAGGGCAGGGGCGCGTTGATTGATGTGGGCTTGTTGCTGCCTAGTTACTTCACTGGCAAGAGTCCGACAGGTAAGTATAATGAGTCTTTTGAACAGTTCTCTAACTTCGTTCCTTTCCTTCCTTAGATGATGGCCGGCGTCCGGGGATGGCGACGTGCGACTGAGATGAGTAGCGCTAAAGGTAAGAGCGTGATGCGCGATGCAACCCTTTCGTATTTGTATAGAATTGAGTTATTTTTCTGTGTCTTTGAGGTGATGCAGTGAGTAAGCGCGGTATGCGGCGCCTCTAGATGTTTCCACGCTAACCTGGAGTGTCTTTTCCCTCTTGCAGATGGATGAGAAGTTCCGAGACAGAGTTCCCTCAGAGCGGCTGGGATTCAGGTAAGCGTTTGAAGCTCGTACAGTCTTTAAAAAAAAGCGAAGATTTTCTGAATGCTTACTAAGGCCTTTTTTCTGTTCTTTTCCCTTTTCCTTAGGAAGCGGCATGCCGGGATGGGAATGACACCACCGAAGATGCCCGCAGAACAGAAGAAGCGATGAATGATGGGCAGAAGCGCCGCAAGGTAAGGATGTTCCTAACGGTGTTCTTGTTCTTGCAGGAGCTGAGCGCAGAAGAAAGATGCAGGCCTACTGGAGACCGATTCAAACACAGTGAGTGTCACGATGCAGGTGCAGAAAACACATAGCATGTTTCTCAGCCTGGGCGTGGCTTAAATAGTCTCTGGGTATCCCAAGTTTCTCTGGGCTGAACCACACCCAAAAGACTAGACTGCACATGCAGTTCTGGGAACCGAAATATGTGGGGGCATCCATCTTGTCCCCATAAATGCACTACAAGTCCAATCCCCAATGTTATCCTATGGGAGTGAGTGAGTCTGGTGCCACAAGCGCCAGGTCTGACTCCAAGTGGGTCTTTGGAGGGATGGGGAGGCCCATGAGGGCCATGTAGGTGATCGTGGCCTGGCTCCAGCCTGACATCTTGGAGAGCTGGGGACATGAGGGGCAGGAATCATGACATGAAGAGAGTGTGCACCTTGTCCTCAAGTCGAAACTGTACACCAAAAGGATATGTCCATCTGTATTTGACTTCTCTCTTCCTTATCTGTTCTGTCACCAGTCTCATCATGCGCCTTTCCGCTAGGGTAGGTTGAGAGTCGTCTTGAAATACCTGGACTATTGAGCCATGGACGTTTATGCGACCAGCTTCCCTGGCTGCACCAAGCATCAGCTCTTTCATTTAATAGTCATGAAAAGTCAACACTATATCTCTGAGGGGGTGGGGAAGGGGCATTCCTTATCATTCTTTATGGGGCCCACTCAGTGCACTCTATCAAGCCTTATTGTGGTTTGGGGGTGCTCCATCAAGAGATGTGCAAATAGTTGTTGGATACAACCCTCTATGTTATTCTCCTCAGCCCCCTCTTTAAGAAACCTCACTTGCAGGTTATCCCTTCTGGCCCTGTTTTCCAGGTCATCGCACTTGGATCTCAAGTATTCATTTGAATCCCTTAGCTCTGTCCTTTACCGCCAACATCTGACACTCCAAATTTGCCAGGGATCTCCCATCACCCAAGAGGGCTATGTCATTTTTATTTTCTCCAATTGACGCCAACATATCTTTTTTCAACTCAGAAAGCTCTGTGTGCGATGATTTTTTTATATCTTGCTTAAGTGTTTCTGGTGATCTCATCAAATAATCCATGGTAAGCGGGACCATTTTCTCTAGGGCTTGCATCTCTGCTGTGTCGCCCCCACTCCTTGCGTCTTTCTTCACTGAGTGCTTTGCTGAGGGTGCCAGGTAAGCTTGAATGCTTAATTCTTTTGCTTTGCGGGGGGGGGGGGCTTGGGCATGGCACTTGCCCCAAGGGGCACACCATGAAGATCTCTGGGCCTTTGTCCCAAAACAAAACTCATTCTGCTCCAGTGATCAGACTGGGCCGCCCCTCACACTTCACCTCTCTTTCTTCTACTCCTTCTGGGGGCTGTTTTTACCTAGAAGGTGATGCACTGATCATTGAGCCAGAATTCCATCACTGTGATCTTCTACTTATCTGCCTTTGCACCTCTTCACTTTGGCAGGCTATTCGCTGTGTTGAGTTCCAAATGGAGCCCTAATCCATTGTGGCAGGTTATTTCCGCCATCCCGCGGATGGTCTCTCTCTCTCTCTCTCTTCACCTGGCGGGTTCCTACTGCTACAGGCTGCCCTCTTCGTCTCTCTGTCGAAGCAGCAATCCGCCGGTTCTCGCAAACACAGCCTCCAGCTGAGCTCTTCCATGTGAACGGGATGGGCGAGCTGGGGCAGGGGAGGTCCTGGTCACTCTCGGCAGCCTTCATCTATCTCACCATGTACAGGCACCTCTCACTTCTTCCTGGACCTATGCAGCTCGGCCCACTTGCCTTACCACTCAGCACTGGCAGGGCTCTGCCACCACTCTCAGTTAGGGCTGTACCGAATAGCATATTTAGTATTCGGCTGAATACCGAATAATTTGTCAACTATTCGACCAAAGCCGAATATGAAGCCAAATAGTTGCTTTATTTAATAAATCATGTTCCAAACTTATTTAATAAATCATGTTCCAAACTTTAAAAAAATACACTTATTAAAAAAACTAATAAAGCACCGTTTTAAATGCATTCTATACTTTAATTTCTCTTAATGTAGCATCTTTATTTAAAGTATGAAATCCGGAAATAAAGCAGATATAACCAAAATGAAGGGACCAAATGTACAGAAGATTGTTGCACATTGATTGCCAGTTAAAGTAGGTGGCTTCACAAATGCAAAAGGACTGCCTTTGTGAATCAAATGCATTGCATTCTCTATCCAGTTGCAAAGTCGATGCGGTCGAGAAATGTGTAAATTGGTTCATGTCGGCTCATGCAGGACACAAGTCAAGAGGAAATCTGAAATGCGTGACCTCCATCTCACAACTTTTCACCCCACCCAAACAAATGCTGCTCATTTCTTACTCTTTCCACACACTTCATAATTCATCTGATAAAATATCAGATAATGTTAAACTCAGGACTCAAGTCCTTAAAAAAAGAAAGGGGGGACTATGACGTACGCAACGGGAAGTGACATGACAGGAACTGAAAGTATCCATGCACATTTCTTTCAGTTTGTTTTTTCCAACTGAAAAAAGTGCACATTGCATATAAACATTCGCCAAAAGAAAAGATGTTCCTGTATTGTTGCAGGCTAAGTATAAAAGATGAGCACCTTTTTTGTCTAAGAATCTGTAACAAAACATGCCCTAAAGAGCAGATTACAATATAAGATATTTTTCAGCTGTGTGATAGCAATTTGTCTGGCCTAATTCTATTCAGTTTTGCAAACTGAAGTCTATATTTGCCTTTCCGAGTTCATGTTGCATTGTATTCAAATGAGAATGTCAAAGTATTCGGCAAGAGCCGAATAGCAAGAAACTATTCAGCCAGGGCTGAATAGCTTTTTTTCAGCTGGAATTCGGCAAATACTTACTCGAAGCCGAAGTTCGGTACACCCCCACTCTCAATTAGCAGCGACAACCCACCGGCAGCCCTCAGCTCCTCCTCTCCAGAGCCCCAAAGCCTCCAGCGACAGACGCAATCTTGGCCGCATTGCATTGGATGCCAGACCTGGGCACCCCCGACAGCCCCAAGGTCGTACCTCCGCAGCACCGCATTTGCGCAAATGAAGGGGCATTTCTGTGCATTTTAATGTATATACTGAATTAAAAAATGAGTGTGCGTTCTAATATTCATAAAATAAACACATTCCTCTGTGCCTTTTTGAAACAGGCACGGAGTGGTGTACAATGCATGGTAGAGTGATTCCTGACCATGGTGTCACACTTCCATCTCTATCACCTAAACAGGGATAGAAATGCTTTTTTTTACATTTCAAAATGATAAGCCCTTTGAAGTGGGTGCTGGAAACCTGTCATACATTAGTGTTGGAAGCTCGCTTTGGACACAAATCTATGCAAGGGGTTGGCTAGCACATAGTTTGTGCTGATGGCCATTCCACATGAAATGCTCAGTTCAACTTTGTGGATTAAGATGACCTGCACATTTCTAAAATAAGTGCAAACAAGAAAAGTGCATAGTTTTTTTTTTCTACTTTTTGAAACAGTGGCCCTATGTGCTCTGCTTAGCTTCAGTAACAAGTTCAAACCGAGCTCCTGTGGATACAGAATGGACCAAATGGACAGCAGTCTCAGAAGGCGACGTGTCATTCTTTGTAACGCCCTCCCCCGGGAGCTGGAGACACCTCTGTGAGGGCTATTCTTTCTGCTTCTTTTTGGAGCTTTCATCATTTGTTCTAATTAATGGTTATATGTGTTCTTTTTCTATGTCATTGAAACTGTGTCCGGACTATGTATGCAGGAGTTGGGGAAGGACCCCTCATTTAAATACACGTGACATTAGTCAAAATACAATCCTCATTTCGGACTGTGAGTCCCTCCTAAGGGATCAAAATCTACCTTTGTTCCTCTAGCAATTCATCCTCATTGCTTTGGTAGTCTATATTTCACCCTATATGTTCATTGTCTAGCTCAGTGCCACGTAAGTGTATAGGGTGCTATCATGGGGAGAATAAATGGCCTGTCCGTGGTCAGCCTCAGCATGGCTAGCACACTGCGGCTGACCACGCATGGAGCATTTTGGCACCTGAGGATAGACTAACAGTCCGAAATGCATTGGATCGGACTTTATATTTACTGCCTGTGATAGGCAAATAAATCTGGAATATATTTTTGCATGAAAGTCCATATTGGAAACCTTTATTTTACAGAGCATTTCTACAATACAAATACTGTCCATAATTCTAGAAATGTATGAGGTTTGTTTTTTTACCAATGTCACATGTGTTTGCATGAAGGGTCCTTCCACAACTCCTGACTAGATGGTCGGTAACACAGTTAGCAATACTCATTGGTCCCTAGTACAAAGGGGGCCTTCATTGGCTACAGGAACACAAAATATACCTAATTTAAGAAGACGTCTTTTGTTCGAAACATCGTGGTGCCACTCATTCCTGTTTCCTTTTTCTATGCCATGGCATTTGTTTTTTGATGTCTCAAAGATAAAGTGTATTTTGGCAGCTGCTTTGCACTTGATAAATTAACAAACAAAAGCTGTGTGCCCCCTATCAAATGACGTTCATAAGTAGATAAAGGAAGGGGACATGGTCTGAACTTGAAGTTGACCACTGGAGCCCAGTGAACTGAGTTCTAGTCTCTGCTCCCCCCATAAGCCAAAATGGTGTGTGTGATCCTGAGCAAATGAAGTGGATGTGTCTATATGCATCCAATGTGTGGTGTGAAACGTGATCAATCAGAGATGATTCTCCCAGAAACCCTGGCCTGGGACCCTTCTCATGTGGCCTGGGAAAGGCAGACGCTTCCTGAGCCTGACCCTCGGGGTGGTGTTCTGCAGGAGGATCACATGAGGGGGAAAGCAGGTCAGGATGACTGGGAAACCCCCTTTAGAAACTTTTCCAGAGAGCCTGCATTCCTAATGGCTTATTGTAAGATTGAAACTGTGTAAAAAGATCATTTGAACATGGGTGACTTCAAGTCCCACAATGCCCAAAGTACTAGGACAAAGAAGAAGGATGCAGAGGTGGTGATCTGCAAGTTGCAGGTTAATAGGGTTAATGACCAACACCTGGGGGAGACTGGGAGGCATAAAAGGCCCCCTAAGGTGCAGGGCAGAGAGAGCAGCAGAGGGAGCAGTAGTGGGAGGTGGAGTGATTGCAGTGGCTCCACATTGCAGTTGAAGGAGAGCGGAGTTGCTGCAACCGCCATTTGCCCTATGGATGTCAGCTCTGAGAGGGTCTTTTCCTTCAGAGAACTTTGTGGCAGAAGTTGCGCAGTGGGAAGAGTCATTTTTAAAAGCTTTCCGCCTGAAGACCCTGGTTGCAGAGGTCGTGCAGCGGGAAGTGGGAAGTTGAGAAGCCCCTGTCACATTAAGGAGGACTCTGGTGGCAGGAGAGCACTGGAGAACCTTGGGAGTGAGGAACGATCCTTAAATAAGCAGAAGATCGGAAGGCAGCAGAGCGAGCGGATTCGCCCACGAAACCAGGTGGGTTCACCAACATACTGTGACCCCGGAGCACATTGTGATTGATCGCTGGCCAGGTCTGGGTACTGTCAAATGCCAAACTCATGTGAACAGAGTAAAGGGGCAGAAACAGAAGAGTTTTGAATATTAAACTAATGTACAGCAGAATGCTGATTATTCTGAATACCAAACTGATACAAAGTGGAGAAAGTGGCAACATAAAAATTTGGCGAATAGACCAGCAAAGTGTTGTCGTGTTTTGGGAGGTCAGACTTATTGCCAAAGCTAAAAGAGGGCAATAGCAAAGCAAAGAAAAGAACACCAATATTGCCAAAGCAAAGAGAGGGCAATGGAGAAGTTGTGTATATACCCTATTATGAGAAGGAGACAGAAGAAATGGGGGGGAACTGCCCTAAATAAGCATTGCCTAAGCCAAAGAAGAGCAAGAGTGGAAGGAAACCATTATCAGCATCTCGTAAATTCAAGAGTGGGAAGACAAGAGTGTCAGAAAGGCATCCCTTTTGACAGAAGGTAATCAGGAGGAGAGGGGCATAACCTGCATTGTATCTGTCAATCAAAAGTGTGGAACAAACAGCACCAATGTGGCTCATGTTTTCCCAGAAGTAGTCAACATTGATGTTGTGGAAAGTCAGAAGACTCTGTAAGTTGTGTGAAGTAAAACTGTACCACAGAAGTATTTGTAGAAGTAGTAGTAGTTTCATTAGTCCTGGCAGGAGAGTACACCAGGGCAAGGGACCTTGTTGTTGTAGACCTGGCAGCTGAGTGGACCAGGTAAAAGTCATTGGAGTACTGTGGTGTGATTAAAAGTGGTGAAGAGGAAGTGACAAGACCAAAGAAACACATTGTGAATAGTGGTGAATAGTTGTGGAATCATCATGACAAATCAATATTGTTGATGCAAGTATTTTGTGAACTGTTAAATTGTGTAGCATGCACTGCCACAAGTGGAGAGATAAAAGACTTGCTGAACATTTTGAACCGTTGATCAAGTCCAAGTGAGAGACTTATTGGAGCAAGAGGAACTTTATTGGAACTTTGTTACAAGACAGAATGTCCTTATACTTTTGAACTGTGGATTGAAATCCTGTTTGAATCCGGGGAAGGGGAACTCACCCAGGTTATAAGGAGAAACAGTTATCCGGTTTTGAACCTCACTGTTAATTTTGTTACATTTAGAATTGTCATATATTACCTTGGTGGGTTTGATGTATGTACAAGTGTGAGGGACAGAAACCTTTTGTTAGAATGTTTCCTTTTGTTTTTTTTTTTTTGATAGGCTGGGAAATCGTCGTCAGGGAAGGGATAATGAGGCGTTTATCCAACATTGATGAACTAATAAAATGGCATTTTATGAAATACCTTCACTAAGTTGCCCGCCTCACATTTTTGACCCATCACATAGTATGCACGTCTCTTCATTCACGCTGATCAGATATGCAAACATCTCTTTAAATTGGTTCAATACTTTTATTAGTCACAGTTGAAGTTAACCAAGTGGACTTTGTGGTTCCCAGAATGGCAATGTGATATAATACTTATCATATGGAACTATGTGAAACTGCAAGAATACCGGGGACGTATAGAGACGCTCAGATAGCATGTGTGCTGGGGACGCCTCCCGCCAGAAGTAAGCATATCACTGAACCTGGTGGAAATATCCATCCATGTTTATGAAAGACTAAGGATGTGTGTGGAAAAGAGAGGCGTGGATACCCTTTCACCACTGCATGATAGCGCAGAGGTGGTGTTGGATGAATACTGTAGACTGACAGGGCAGGTGGGGGCAGGTGGGAGCAGACTAAAAGAGAGACAGCATGGAGATGCAAACAAAAGAGGGCAGAGAGGCACCATGTGATCTGATAGACCAAGGTATGTTACACCACGGTCATCTAGTAAAAATATTATTATTATTACATTTTTATATAGCACTTCATGCTGGATTCCTTTGCTTCCAAGTGCTATAATAATTGGTGTTACTGTCACCCAATTTAATGGTACTCTACCACACAAGGAGATTAACAGTGGCTTTTGTGATCAGAAGCAAAGTTTTCTAAGGGAATAGTGACACCAATCTTTCAAAAATTGATAGGTCACGTAACAAGAATACAACTTTGGACAGGAACACATACGGACTGAATTACTAAGAAGAACCGTACAACAATGGCGGGGGTCCATTATCCATATCTTGGAGAACAGATTCTCTATTAAGAGCAAAAACCAAACACCATCATGAAACAAATGAAAATTGTGAAACTTACAAGACACTTTAGAAGGTAAAGCACTAGAGCTGGAGACTTCAGGAAGACTAGTTTACAATACTGTTATAAATCAGGCTAAAACCATGCATGCTAAAACGCAATACTCAGGTGTTAGGGAGAATTCTCTGTTTAGGCTGAATTTCCTAACCTAGTGAGTCCCCCAGCAGCTTTGCTGGATTTCTGGAGTTTGTTTTTTTCCATCCTGCCAAGAGTGAGACTCTTTTTCTCCCACTCTTGGACATGAATGTGAGTACTTCCTGTGAATGGCAATGTGTTCTATGGGCTCTTTTACCCCATAGGGTCTCATATGTTTTTCTATGTGTGTTACACCGCACCCTCCGTGCCGTAGCACTGGGGCGTCCTAGCGGACCTCCATCATAGACTCCATACCCGGGGACTGACTACTGTCTCCCCGGGCATGTAAAGTCACCATTGGCTTTACTAGACCTAAATTTACTAACAGAACTAGTACAAACCATCCTATTGTGGCGTACTATTAGGGATAATTCGATTACTCCTGGGTCTCTTATTCGAGGGGGCACTGTCCCGTCCCCCCCTCGTTGAGTTTTGACTGGTGGCAGTGGAAACTACTTGTTATATTCGACCCCGAATATAACCCTATAGGATTCTTCCCATTGTTGGAGGTTAATACTTTTTCTCGTTAATCTCTAACATACTACCGGTTTATTTATCTTAAAAATAAATCTATCGGTTGGTTTTTTCTGCCAGAACTCAGTTTTTAAAATGGCGTCTGTGTCCGTCTCTGTGACTCCTAAACCAAAGGTTGAGCCCTTTGTTCCACTTTTGGCGGGCCTCTACACAGAGGCCCTCCAAAGTGGTGCCATTCTGTCTGGGTACCACAGGGGGCATGGGAGGGGGTTTAGGCACCCTGGACTGAGTTGCCTTGCCAACTCAAGTCACACTCTGGTGTGATTGGCCCAAGTGGTGAGCCACCCCGCTCACCACTTAGCGTGTTTTGAGTGACAGCTAGGCTGAATGAATGGGGGTTTTCTGCATAAAAGCAGGGCTTTTGGGACTGGATCTTCAGAAGTCGCCACAGGACCTAAGAATCCGACGAGGGTAAAGCTGAGCCAACCTGCAACGACGACACCTCCGGTGCAGCCCTGCTGAATCGACTCACCACCGCCCGACGACAGAGGAGATCTCCCCGCCGGAGAGTCTCTTCCCCTGACTGGTGCGAACAACCAGTCCCCTTTGCTTTTTCTTCGTTCCAGGACGTAGTGGTCGAATTGCCCGTGCAGAGCACCCCGGCAACCGGATAGCCACTACCCCTGTACCGCAACCAAAAGGTGGTCCCTTGTGACGGAGCACTCCGCGGCTGGTCTCTTCCCTGGTGGTGCAACGATCTTCCACTTTCCTTCGACGACGAGATCATCTCTTCTCTTGGCAAAGACCCGACGTGCATCCACCACCAGAAACAACTGCCCCGGCTGGAGCTGTCTCTCTACAAACAAGGCACCGTGTCCGCCTGGCTTCCCTTGTGTCGGTTAGTGTGAGGTGTCTGAATCCTCGCCTCTCCATTGGGTCGCCTCCAAGCTTTCTCATCTTTCTGTTCTGAACTGGTCCAATCTTTCAATAACAATTTGCGACAAAGACTCGAAGTGCATTTCCACTGTGATACTTTTTTGGACACATCGCCTTGCCTCTCTCCGAGTGGGCCTGGCCTCTGAACTTTGCGATCTACAGTAGACCCTGCCTTACTTGCCTTGCATTTGTTCGTAAAAGTGTTGGAACCGAGTTGATTTCATACCCTGCCTTTTCTCTCCCGTCCTAACGAATACTAGAGTGCCATCTAGGTTAAAGCATTCACCTCTGTCTGCAAATGAGTGGTGCCGTTGAACCTAGACTTGTCGAACTATTGTTAGGGGGATTGATTTTTCTTATAGTAATTGTGCTTGAAGTGTTTACCGTATTAGTGCCCGAGTGTTTTTCATAGATGTGTTTTTATAAATAAATAACTATATATCTTTACACCAAAGCCTTGTTCCGTGTTTGCTTGTTCTACTGTGTGAATTGCCCTATTTTGTATACTCCACATACTGCCTAACTCTTCTTGAGGGAAGTCTGACTGCTCAGCCACAGCTACCAAGTGAATCTGTGTGGTACAGACTGCTACCAAGTGGGTTTACTGCCAAACACCTGTAGTCCTAAATCTTTTGCAGTGGTCCCAGAGGGAACTGCACAGGTTTCCGCCTAACATCAAGAAACATGTCTTAGCCCTGAATTTAAGTTCTCCATTAAAATGTATTCAGACAGGAAGGAACATATCGGGAAAAGACAAGGGGGTTATTGCATGTCTTTTCTTAAATGTAGCACTACTCAGGCATTGGGATTATGATTTTCACCCACGTTTAATTTAGTCCTAATATCTATTCTGTAGCCAGAATTATTATAATGTTGTACACTATATTATTCTAGAAAGGATTTGCCCGCGTCCCTATCGCTTGAGGAGCCTTCTAGTAGCTTCGTTAGTGTGAGCGATATCAAGAGACCTGCGGAAGTGCAGTTGGTTCAGTGCAAGTCAAACATGCACTGTTGCACTGCGCAAACGTATTTCGCGCAGCATTGTGCATTATTTAGCACACAGACGGAACATGCTCTGCATTCTCGCACTGCCACGCATGCTCTTTGCAAGGTGCATGGGTGGTATATACCAGGGGAGGGCGGTTAGCTCCGGGCTACGCGTTTGTCTTGGAAGCAAGACAACACAGCGCAACACAGGTTCGAATCCCAATCCCGCACTTAGAAACCACTCGCTGGTATTAACCACATTTTTATAAAAGAACAAAAATAATTATGATGTGCTAGTAACAATTATGCATATGCTTATTATTCTGCTTGATTTCGCATAAATAATTTGATGCAATTGTTGGGCTATATTCCAGAAACTTTGAACATGTAGGTAATTTTGCACATTACTGGCACTAGTCCAAAAATCCTGTTCTGTGAAAGTATTTTTTCACCCGGGCAAGGCCGCCCTAGTGCTACTTCGATACTGTATAAGCACTTGGCCAGAACATTGCCCTGGAGCAAAACGCATTGAAAGAATAGGCTCTTTTTCCCCCCTAACCCTAATCCCATTCAAAAGTGCACTAGAACCAGTGCTAGGTTTCTGTACTACGGCCCAGAGATCTAATCCCCACTGGATCACATTGTGTGATCCTGCGCATGTCCCAATGGGCCTGATTCACAGAAGCGTTCTATAGCAGCACATTCCCATTGGAAAAGGCTCAGTGAATCAGGCCCAGTAGCTCACTGGGCCCAGAAACTTGTGGCAGCATAACAGAACCTTTACACAGTGCAAAGGCAATCACTACTAGGGCAAACATTGCCAAAATGCAAAAACAGTCATCCATTGATGCAATGCTTGTGCCCCAGACTATGTTTGCCCTATTCCAGCAGTGGGCATCTTTTGCCTCTCTGCGCGTTGGGCAAAAGGTGTCCTGAGCCTTCGCCAGCAAAGTCAATGGTAGGGAATCATGGGCGTCGTAGCCCAAAGCACCCGGCGAGCGGGAGTCTGCAGACCCTTGCCCTAGGCCCATCACCACTGCGAAGTGCAAAGATGCATTCAAACAATATATTTGTGGGCGCTTGTGCAATTTGCACCCCACTTCTAATTGAACTTGCACCCATGCAAAATGTCTTAAATATGTCCCATAGAGGGGTTAGAAAGTGGCTATACGTGGGGTATTATTACAACACGCTTCAAAAGGGTAGACATGAAATAAAAGTGTCCATTAAAAGGTTAATACATGTTTAATTGCATGCGGCAATAAGTATTCTATCTCTTACTTGTTTTACCGTAATCTCCAAAGAGCAGGAAAAGCAGGAAGCATAACAGCTATAAAAGCACAAGCATGCAGACTATTCTAAAAGACTACAGGCTTTGATATCAATGTAGAAGTTTGAGATTTGGGGTATATTTGCGGCCGCAGTCTTAATGGCAGAGGTCTGAACTGCAGTCCTGTGCTTCGTGTACACAGAATCGATCTGCCCCCCGACATCACCCCCCCCACCCCCGCTGAACTAGAAGCAGCGCGGAATATTGACCGCAAACTAATGCTTAAAGGAATAAGTGACCCCTGACATAAGAACAGGGGCTCTAAAGAATTACGTCTTTTCAAACAGTCCCGGGCAAGCTATAGGTCCCCCTCTGTATTAACCTTTCGTAAAGTGCCCCAATCTGTGGCGGGTCCTGGGGAAAACGGCTTAACGATAAGAGCTCTGGAGGGTCTTACCTCGTGTAAAAATGCAAAACCCCGCCGAGAAATGAAGAGGAAGGGCTCGTGCGAGGGCCCCGCAGGTCAGAGGCTAAGGCTGAGCCCAGTGGGGGCCTGCAGGCTGCCCGACCCCCGTCATCCCCTCACGGGCAGATGAGACTGCCCGGAAAATCTGCCATTTACGTAGAAGTGGACACAAGCAAGCGACGGGGCAGACTATGCAAAGTGTATACAGAAAGCACACAATGTACATATAATGAGTAGGTTTCAATGGGTCCTCACGTTTTCACGTTATCAGCCGTGGATTTGCTCACTGTCCAATGAGCATGTCTGTATATTTAGAAATGCTCTTTATGGACCGATTGCATTCATTCTTTTGGACGGTGGACTTTTTTTTTTACTGGAAGTAGCTTTCTTCCTTTCTTTTATTCTTTCTTTCCTTCCTTCATCCCTGCTTTCCTACCCTTTCTCCCTTTCTTCATCCCCTCTTTCCCTTGTCCAGTCTTCATTCTATCTTTGACTCCCTTCCCTCCATCCTTCTTTCCTCATCCCCTCTCTGTGTCCTCCCCTCCATTTCTTTCTTTCTTTCTTTCTTTCTTTCTTTCTTTCTTTCTTTCTTTCTTTCTTTCTTTCTTTCTTTCTTTCTTTCTTTCTTTCTTTCTTCCCTTGTTTCTTTCTTTCTTTCTTCCTCTCTTTCTTTATTTATTTCCGGGAAACCATACTCAATGGGTTACAGAGTGATTTGCTCCCACATAAAGGAGATGTTTGGGACAGGAAGCAATTCTGAAAATGTGCCTTCTCCCCTCCTAACTCCAAAGACTGATATGCTACCTCCTCCTTCTCAACCTAAAGATGTGGGCCGGGCCTGTTGCTCCTCATGCATAGGTATTACCCAGGAACTCATCCAGCATATTTTCCACAATCTCACCTCACACAATATGATATGCCTTAAAGGCGAAACAAATCTAGTTATCCTTACCCAGCCTGGTATCATCAACAATCCCTAACAAAACAGATTCTTGAATATCCTTTTTTCCTGATGACTGGTTGGATACTGGGACCTGTTGTGACATCACACACTGCATTCCAGATTGCCCCTTTGAGTATATCCATTTGGGGGTATCCGATCATTGCATCGACAACCAAAGCATCGACAGCCATACCATCTAAAAAAAAAGCATCTAATGCAGCATTTTTTTAGATGGTAAAGGGTTTAGTTTAATAAAAATGGGTTTTAAAGGTTAAAAAAGGGGGTTGGGGGGTTGGGTGGACCCCCCATTTATTTATTTTTAAAAAAATGCTTTAGATGATTTGTTTAGATGCTTTTTTGTAGATGGTATGGCATTAGATGCTTTGGCTGTCGATGGAATTATTATAAACCCCAATTGGGTGCTGAGCCGTATTCTGACATCTTACACTAGATTCCAATTTTCCCTTTGAGGATGTCCAGCTCGGTATTGAAATGTATTTTGACATTATGTACTAGGTTAACGATTGTCCCTTTGTGAATGTTCACTTGGGTATTCGGATGTATTGTGACATCATTCCCTATATTCCAGACTGTTCCTGACTAGTTGGGGATTGAGATATACAATGAAATCATACACCTGCACCCCTGCACTTGCGCGATCTGAATAGCACCTGGCCTAGTAGGATCGTTGTCTGTCCTCCCCTTGTTTTCCCCCTCCCTGCCTCGTTGCGCCTTGAAACACTTGTGTATAGGCGCGTTACAAATGCCATATCATATATCATATCACTAGATTCCAGATTGTCCTTTTGGCGATGTCCAGTTGTGACATTATACACTAGGTTGAAAATTGCCTGTTTAAGGATGTCCAGTTGGCTATTGAGATGTAGTTTATCATGCATTATGTTGAAGCTTGTCCCTCTGACAACGTCCAGTTGGGGATTGAGATATAGTGTGATATCATACACTAGTTTCCATACTGTCCCTTTGAGGAGTTTTGATTATCCTTGACCTCTCTGTGTCCTTTGAAGGCCTACTACAAAGTCTGGAGAGAATTGGGATTATAGGTCGTCCGTTCCAAAGGTTCTCATCTTTCTTGTCCGATCAGTTTCAGACAGTGTCGCTGCCTCTGTTAAATCTTCTCCAGTGACACCAACATGTAGGGTCCCCCAAAGCTCTGCCCTGTCCCCGCTTTTGTTTAACTTGTATTTGGGTCCACTGGGTCCACTGGGTGATCTTATTGCTGAGCAAGGGTGGGCCTTTCTACAGCTATGCAGACGATACGCAGGTCCATTTTCACTTAAATGCTGCAGTGTTACATCCTCCCGCCAAATTGTGCAACTATTTATCATCCATTGGGGACTGGATGGGCAGAAATTGGCTAACATTCAATGGTGAGGTTTTGGTGGTGGGCTCTCCTGTCTCTGGGTTCCCATGGAGTGCACAAATACTGGCCTATTTATTTGGGACCCTGTCCTTCACCTGTGGAAGCTGTGAAAAGTCTTGGGATTATATTTCTTTCCAGTGGCTCCAGAGAAGCACAAATCTCTGTGTGCCAAATGGGCTTTGCCAAGCTTAAGGTTTTGACGAAAATGTTACAATTTCTCCATCCTCAGTCCCGGACCAAGGTGGCTACTACTTCCATTATGAGGTCAGTGGACTATTGCAATGGCATCCTCTTGGGGCAACCTGCTTGTTTGCTTCAGCGTCTGCAGGTTCTGCAGAACTCTGCAGCACAGTTAGCTCTTGGAGCCCCAAGGCTGTCTCATTCCTTGGCCTTACTTCACCAGCTGAACTGGTTCCCTTTTGACAGCCATATCAAGTTTAAGATACTGTGCTTGGTTCATTGCGCCATTCACAATACTGGCACAGAACATCTGGGTTCTAAAACTGACCCTATATTGATCCGTTTGAACACTGTGGTTGTCCTCACAAGTTGTATTGAAGATTCCGAGCTACTGCAGGGCTCGTGCCGGGGGGGCGATCCTTCTCAGTCCTGGCTCTTACACTATGGAACTCTCTGCCTGTGTTCCTTTGTGAGTTCACAGATCATTTTCAGTTTCGTAGTGCCTAGATGCTGTTTGGCCGTAGCTCATGCTCTATAAGTGTTTATAGAAAACAATACAATACAATACAATGGGCCTCATTACAAATTTGCCGGTCCGGTAGTAACCGCGCCGGTAAGCTACCGGCACTGTTACTACCGGACCGGCAAACTACGAGTTCTTCTCGCAGGTGCCTTTGCACCCGGCACCCGTGAGCAGAACATGTCGAATGGTGCCGGTGCATCCGGCTTCCCTATTCCCATTGAGCCCTATGGGGCTCAAATTGGAATGGGGAAGAATACATTCCGGCGCCCAGGAATGGGCAATTACCAGGTCCACCAGGGTCGTAATACCCCAGTAATTGGCCCTTCCTGGGCACTGGAAAAATGTGCAAGTTTGAGGGCAGCCTGCCGGTTTTACCGGCAAGGCTACCGCCAACCTTGTAATGTGGCCCAATGTCCAGTTGGGTATTGAGACTTACATTGACCAGATACACTAGATTCCAGATTGACCTTTTTGCAGGAGTCCAATTTCGGATTTAAACTTATCGTGATATTATACTCTAAGTTGAAGATAGTTTCTTTAATGATGACCAGGTGAGTTCAGAGATATATTCTGACATCAGGCACTAGGTTGAAGATTGTGTCTTTGAGATGTATTGTGACATGATACACTAGATTCCAGATTGTCCTTTTGAGGATGTCCAGTTGGGTATTGAGACTTAGGGCCTCATTACACGGAAGGCGGTAATGGTTAACGGCCACCGTTACTGGTAACGGTGACCGTTAACCATTACCGCCTTACTACGAGGTCCCTTAGCGGGTTGGTGCTTTAACGCCTGCTTTTTGCAGGCGTTAAAAACCAACCCGCAAAGGGACCTCGGAGCTAATTACGGCACCGCAAAATTGCGGTGCCGTAATTAGCGCCTTCCCCATTCCCATAGAGCCCTATGGGGCAGAAATGGGAATGGGGAAGGGCAATGGCGGAAGGGGGATTTACCGCCCCACCAACCTTGGAATGGGGTGGTAAATCCCCTTTCCGCCAAGGCGGTGCCGGTAATTTACCGCCATGGTCCAGGGTGCTAATAGCACCCTGGATCACCGCCTTCCGTGTAATGAGGCCCTTAATGACACCATACACTGGATTCCAGGTTGGCCTTTTGAGGATGTCCAATTGGCCTTTTGAGGATGTCCAATTGAGACACATTTTGACATTATACAGTAGGTTGAAGATTGTCAGTTTAAAGATATCGAGTTGGGTAGTGAGACATATTCTGACATCATGCCCTAGGTTAAAGATTTTCGCTTTGAGGATGTCCAGCCGGGTATTGAAATATATTGTGACATAATACACTAGATTTCTTAAAGCACCTTTGAGGATGTCCACTTGGATATTAAGACACACAATAATTCATGCACTAGATTCCAGATTATCCTTTTAGGATCTCCAATGGGGCATTTGGACATATTTTGATATTTTTAACTGTTTAAGGATGTCCAGTTAGGTATTGAGACCTATTCTGACATCATACAGTAGGTTGTTTGAAGATGTCCAGTTAGGTATTGAGATGTAGTGTGATATCATATATTAAATTCCAGATTGTCCTTTTGAGGATTTTGGCATGAGTAAGAGATGATTCCCCTAGAAAACCTGGCCTTTGACCCTTCTCATGTGGCCAGGGAAAGGTAGACACTTTCTGATCCCAACCCTGGTGGTGGTGTACTGCAGGAGGATCATATGAGGGGGGAAGCAGGTCAGGAGGAATGGGAAAACCCCTTATTCAACTTCACCTGAGACGTTAACCTTCTAATGGCATATTGAAAAATAGAAGAAGTTAGAAAAACAAAATGCTGCACTATGGACTCAAAGTCCCATAATCCCCAAGGTATGAAGAAGAGGGCTGCAGAGGAACAACGTTGCAAAGATCAGCTCATTAGTGGGAATGACCCACACCCGAGGGAACCTGAGAGGCCTAAAAATCCCGCCCAGGTGCAGGTCATGAGGAAGCAGAAGGAGTGGAGTAGCGTCCGTAGGTGGCGGAGTTGTGAACTCTCCACATTGCAGCAGGAGCAGGAACTAAAGAAGCGAGAAAAAGTTGGGACCACTGCAGAGTGTCGATCAGTAGCCTGTCCTAAAACGGTCTCCACCTCCAGAAGCTGTTATTGCAGAGGTTGCACAGCGGAAAGTGTCAGAGAAGGAAGATTGCCCCCTAGAGACCGTAACTGCAGAGGCTGCGCAGTGGGAAGTGAAAGTGTAAGAAGTTTCCCTGTGACTGACTCTGGTGGCAGGCGAGCACCGGAGAGCTGTTGGAGCATTGGAATCTACATTTGTGAATGGCGCAGGCAGCAGCAGACTAGAAGTAGAAAATTACCCCACCACGGAAAGCAGCAGCTGAGACAGAAGACCTGGGAGCAGCGAAGGAAGCGGATGTGCACGCCTTACCCAGTGAGTTCACCAAGCTGTTGTGATACCGAGTGTTCCCATGACTGTCGCGGGATCAGCGCAGATTCTTTAATGTGAGTAAACAATTATGTAGAGTTGACATGCAAGGAGGCAATTTCGAATACCAAACTGGCAGAAAACAGAGAGAGCATTATTTTGCAACATCAATTGACTGTAACTTTAAGCATAAGTGTTTATGTAAAACCCAGCAACAAGATGGGGCACTCATTTCAAAACCTAATGTAAACTACAATGAACCAAGCCAAAAGAATTTGAGAGCAAGGCAATCTAAAACCAACAAACATTGTCAAAGACCGAAGGGGTAAATGAAGGTCTCAACGTTTGTAAAGTTTATTGCCCACATTTGAAAAAGTGCATAACCAAAGCTGAGCCAAAGAAGAGGCAGAATAAGACCATGTCATAGTCAGTGTTTAGTTGATGAAGAAGTAGAGATATCAATGTAGTAAGAAGGCTTCCCTTCTGGGAGAGGTTGTTCAGAAGAAGAGGAGTTGGAAGTCACAAAAGTGTATTGAAGAGCACCAATGTGAATCCTGTCTTCCCTGGAGAATTGCTTAAAACATGGTGTTGTGAAGCAAGAGACATTGTAAAGATGTTGTAAGCTGAGCTCGGCCACAGAGGCACTTATTGTTTGTCATTCATGACCTGGCAAGCGAGTATACCAGGTCAGGGGCTGTGATACCATTCTATGCTGCTCTGGCAGGGGAGCAAACCCCAACAGTGATCACTGAAATAGTAGGTCTGGCATGGGAGTAATCCAGGTGTCATTGAAGTAGTAGGCCTGGAAAGGAAGTAAACCAAGTGGACTTTGATGAAGGACTATGAAAGTGTCAAAGAAGTATCCTGACAAACTTTCATTGTTGAAGAATGTCTTATAGAAGCTGCTGCAGGAGTATATAAGTGTTTCTAAACAAATATGCTGTGACAAAACACCCTTGACAAAGACAATCTATGTTGACGTTGATGAACTAAGAAAATGCCCTTCGTTCATGCAAAGAAGAATGTTTGAGTTTATACAATTATAAGTGAGAGCCAAAGAACTGTGTTAGAACTTTATTGCTATGCTTAGTAGAAGAATAGCGTGGCAAGTGCCATGTTTACATAATCTACCTAAAACAAAGCACAGTATTATAAGTGTGAGTCCACTTTGCATGAAAAACAGAATCAACTTAGGTTACTAGATGCCAAGCACGAAAAACTTCATATTCTAGCAAACTGAGAATAGACAGCTGAACCGAAACTCGCAGATTCAACTCGTGCCAGAAGAGCCAAGGTCATACAATAGAGGAACGAAACAGTAGCTTCACATAATTGAAACTTAAGAACAGAATATCCTGCTTCTGAAAGGCCAAAGATAAGGAGGCATAGGCAGGTGGCAAGCTGAATGAGAATCAAATACAGAAATTGCGAGAAACTAGACAAATTCAGGGTGTCTACATCACGTGACCAGCCGAGAGAGGAGAAGCACGAGTTCACACCTACACCTGGCATCCACCCAAGCAAGAGATATCAGAACTTTTCCAGAGAGAAGATGCAGTTTTGAGGCCGACCACAGTGAGATAATTGACACACTGAAGCAATGATTGATTGTAACCTTAATTGGAGGACGGCCAGGTAGCTGAGGGAGCACCCTGCACCTGGCTGACCATTCTGCATGCTGCTAAGCAAAGTGGGAATTTATGCATGGGGTTGGTGCCAACCCCCAATCACAATGGACCAAATAATCTAGGGTCCTATAGTTAGTAGAGCCCATGGGACGTCATAATTTTGGTGACGTCTACAATAGTCATTTTGAAGGAAGGGTTTAGACGCCCACCTGACAGTGTTTTACCCAATCCCTCACTCCGTTACCATATAGAGATATAGCACCTATATTAAAGTTACCTTTTCCTAACCAGTAGAAATGCTTATTAACTTTTGAGTGTCACACGTCACTTATGATGAAGACCAGCACCGAAATGCTAGGCAATTCTCCTCTGAACAAGAGTACCACAGCAACCCCATACAGGTGTTTCAGTCTAGTTGGGCATCATCAGTGAGGTAAAGCTGTGCCTCTCTAAGAGCAGTGAGCAAGGGGTCCACGTCTGGATTCCCCTGGTAACTTAGGGTGAGACCCAAATTTACTTGGTATGCAAAACAGAGGCACAGCTTCACCTCTGATGATGCCCAGCTAGGCTGAACAAGAGTACCACAGCAACCCCATACACGTGTTTCAGCCTAGTTGGCCATCATCAGTGAGTTGAATCTGCGCCTCTCTAAGAGCAGTGAGCAAGGGGTCCACATCTAGATTCCCCTGGTAACTTAGGGTAGGGTGAGACCCAAAGTTACTTGGTATGCAAAACAGAGGCACAGCTTCACCTGTGATGATGCCCAACTAGGCTGAAACACGTGTATGGGGTTGCTTTGGTACTCTTGTTCAGAGGAGAATTGCCTAGCACTTCGGTGCTGGACTGCCCCTGGTCAGGGCAAAGACTGATATGAAGGGAAATTTCTTCTCTGTGAAAAGAACAGTGAACTAAAGACTTCATACACTAGATTCCACATTACCCCTTTGAGGATATCAAGTCGGCTATTGGTACTTACATTGACATGATACTCTAGATTCCAGAGTGACCTTTTGCGGGTGTACAATTGGGATTTGAGACGTATTGTGACATTTTATACTAGGTTGAAGATTGTCATTTTAAAGATGTCCAGTTGGGTATTGAGACATATTCTGACATCATACACTAGGTTGAAGAGTGTCCCTTTGCTGATGTTCAGTCGGGTATTGAAATGTATTGTGACATCGTACACTAGATTCAAGTGATAAGACGGCCTCAGGAAACCCCAATATTATGCAGAGGAAGAGCCAGAAAACTTTGGACTCAATAACGGAAATAGTCCAAGTGAATGGCAAAACCAAGCTTTATTAATACACAAAATAAAGAGGGACAGCATAGAAGATAGAAGCAACAGGGTCACAACTCTAAGATCTCTCATACAAAACAATACCCTTTATATCAAAAACATGTGAGAGTGATGACATCATAATACAAAAACAACGGGATGAGGGAAGTGGTTAGGGAAATTGAATATATAGATTGTCTTTATGGGTTAAAGTTCTAATTGGGTAACTCTTAACTGATGGCTTCTCCAAAGACCACCTCTAAATTGATAACAACAAAAAGACATCATTAGTACAACATTGTATTGGTTGGTACAATTTGTAATAGGTGGCTTGTAATCAAGGGTTTTGATTGGTTGGCTTTATTCTGACCACGTTAGGACAAGTAAAAGGTCATCAAAACGTGAGCCAAATGGAAGTAAGGTGAGAGCGGTCCATGGGCTGCCTATATTCAATTCAAGAAAACACCTCCCTCATCTCTCAACCATGATCCAGGGTGATCACCTTTGTAGTTAACCTTGTGCAAAGTCTCGTGTCTGGGAATATGCATAAGGAGTGAGGCAGGTGTCCTATCTGTGTTTCTTACTAATGAATAGACAGTGTTCTATAATTATGGGTCATGTGTGAGAGGACCGCGTTTGGATTGAATTCATCCGGCATTTATGAAGGTTTTAGCCAAAATGAATGCAAATGTTATGGTCTCCTCTAACTCTAGGGACT
Source organism: Ambystoma mexicanum (assembly GCA_002915635.3). NCBI lineage: Eukaryota > Metazoa > Chordata > Amphibia > Caudata > Ambystomatidae > Ambystoma > Ambystoma mexicanum. The sequence goes on along the minus strand of PGSH02011992.1, from coordinate 12,706 downwards.
CTCTTGAGCGTATTCTTCATGGGGTCTTCAGACTTATAATTACCCTGCACCTGGCTCACAATGCTCTGTTTTACTTTTCCAGACTTTCATTAATTTGGGAGTATTCCATTTGCGTCACTTATCTCGTCCCTTTTTTGTGGCACTCAGGCCCTGCCTGTCTTAGTAACATTGGCTCAGGCTATGAGCTACTGTCTGCTCTCTGCAATAATCTTCATTGTGTTATTACAGCATTTTGAATTCTCGTGAAGCCTTGTGGTCTTTCATTTACTTAGAAGCGTGATGCAGCTTCGATTTTCTAGAACAGATGGCTGCCCATTACTGTGGCATTTCTACATTAGACAACTATACTTGCATGTTGTTCATGTTGTCTTCAGTTTATATATTGCTTATGTTAGTGTTTTTTATGTCTTTATGGTTGGAATAGTAATATTGTTCATGTATAAATGCATTTATGAGCTACTGCGTTTTCTTCGTGGTGAGTGCATATGTGCTTCATGTCTAATGGAAGCATATGCGTGATTCTATTACCAGTTTTTAGTTATCCTCACCGCCTTCAGCTTACATAGTATTCATCCCTTGCTGTACCTGCCTGGGATAAGGGCGGTATGGTTTCCTTAAAGAATAACATTTCTCATCTTTATGATACTGGGCCGGGGGACGGGTCATAGTTAGGGATGACATATTAATCTGTCTCTCAACAACAGATTGTCCCTTTGAAGAGGTCCAGATTGGTTTTTCAACATATTGTGGCATTATACACTAGGTTGAAGATTGTCCCTAGCAGGATGTCCAGTTAAGTGTTGAAATGTATTGTGACATCATACACTGGATTCCATATGGCCCCTTTGAGAAGATACAGTTGGGTATTAAGACATACAATACTATCGTGCACTAGATTCCAGATTGTCCTTTTTAGGATGTCCATTAGGGTATTGAGACTTGCAATGACATCATACAATAGATTGAAGATTGGCCTTTGGGGATGTTCAATTGGTTATGGAGATGTATTGTGGCATTATACACCAAGTTGAAAATGTCACATTAAGGATTCCTAGTTGGCTATTAAGATATATTTTGACATCATGCACTATGTTGAAGCTTGTTTATTTGAGGATGTCCAGTTGGGAATTGAGATGTAGTGTAACATCATACACTAGATGCAACATTGTCCCTTTAAGGATGTCCAGTTGGGTATTGAGACTTACATTGAAATGAAACACTAGATGCCAGATTGGCCTTTTTACAGATGTCCAATTGGGTATTGAGACGTATTGTGACATTATACGCAAAATTGACGATGGTCCGTTTAAGGATTATCAGTTGGATAATGAGATATATTCTGACATCATGCACTAGGCTGAATATTGTCTCTTTGAGGATATCTATTGAGATGTGTTGTGACATCATACACTAGATACAATTGTTTCAATATTCCAATTGTGCCTTTCAAGAAGTCCAGCCTGGTATTTAAACGTATTGTGATATTATACACTACATTGAAGATTGTCCCTATGAGACAGTCCAGTTAAGTATTGAAATGTATTATGACATCATACACTAGATTTCATAAAGCCCCTTTGAGGATGTCCACTTGGGTGTTAAGACATACAATTATGTCATGCACTAGTTTTAAGATTGTCCTTTTTCAGAATAAACAATTTGGCATTTGGACATATTTTGATATTAGACACTGGGTTGAAGATTGCCTGTTCAAGGATGTGAAGTTAGGTATTAAGATATATTCTGACATCACACATTAGGTTGTTTGAAGCTGTCCGGTTGGGTATTGAGATGTATGTCACATCAAATACTAGATTCCAGATTGTCCTTTTGAGGATGTCCAGTTGGGTATTGAGACTCATGGGGGCATTACCTCCACATTCCTAATCCTCGTGACAGTACTTACTCTATGAAGGCCCTCTGTGTTTCAACAGAACCATTTCCAAAAGTTTTTTTTTTTTCTTTTAGCCCTTCCCTTTCATAGTACAATGTGAAGAACCTGACCTTTCCCTTGATTCTCCTGTCAATACCAAATGAATCGGGACAATCTTACCATCAGGGAGGGAGTCAAGGGTGTCAGTACTGTGCGGAAGGATAGGACTAGATGTATTGAAGATTATCAGTTAGTAAATAATTATACACTAGGTTGAAGATTTTCCCATTTGAGGATGCCCAGTCAGGTATTGAGTTGTTTTGTGACCATATACACTAGATTCCAGGTTGTCCCTTTAGGCATGTACGGTTCATCATATAGCTTTATTTCGGTTATTATAAAAACAGTCCATATATCTTACAAAATGTGATTAAAACATCATAAATAAAAAGCACAGTAGCAGAAAAGAATATAACACTAAAAGATAATCTTCATGTATAAATCAACTAAACCGTTATTAATCATATCAGATAAAACCTTTAAAGATCATATAACCTTTACAAATCATACAATTGCCTAAAACCTGGACTGAACAACTTGGTTTCATTAGCTCTTCCGCATCACAAGAAAATACAAATTCATTCAAGAACTAACGCAATCGACTTAAATGTATATCTATTTGATGATATCTACAGGCTTTTACAAGGTAATTAGAGACTCCATAAACCGTAAAGACACCATTTGCGGTTTTTCAGAAATCTACTGCCCCAAGTACCGTGTCAAATATTATTGGTTTTAAAAAGAGGTCAATGCCATTTCCTTCATAGATGTCTCAGATAAGGGCAAAAAACATGAAATGATCGACATCCTCCTTAGCACATCCACTCATTGGAAAATTGGCATTTTCCTCAACCTTCCAATCCTTTGGAAATTATTTTAATTGAAATGCACCCAAACCTAACTTTATATACAATATTCTTTCCATAGGTCTAGTGATCCTTCAGTTATCCCTTCGCAAATACTTCCCCTCTCGAGCTCTTTGCTCCTCTACCTCTAACTCTCTCAGGGTCAGTCGTTTTTCAAAGAAACGAGCTGGAGGTGGATCTCTGTCTTCGGCTGGGACTTCCCTCTGGAACAGCCTCCCTGCCACTCTACAGCTTGAGGAGAACAATCTGCAGTTCGGGAAGCACCTCAAGACCTTCCTCTTTTCTTCTGCCTTCACTCCCCCTCTCCCCTGCTGATCTGTTCTCTCTTGGCACTGTTCACCTGGCCATCCTCTGTCTTTTGGGCCCAGGTACCTGCTCATCCTGCCACCCTCCTGCACTGCCTCCGGGCCACCCCTTGCAATTTGCGGTACCGTAATTAGCTCCTTCCCCATTTTTTCTTCCTGCCCCCCCCTTTTTTTCTTCCTGCACTTATCAGACCTACCCTGCTTACTGCCTTAAACCCAGCACTTGCAAATTGCTGGCTGCACTACCACTGTTTCTTGCCTTTATTATGTATGTATTGTTATTTATCTGTTTCTCCTCTGCTTCGCACTTTCCACTTCTCCCCCTTCCATGCACTTTTCCCCTCCCCCTCTCCCATGCACTTGCACGTTCTCAATGTCACTGGGCCTAGTAAGATCGCTGTTTTGTTCTCCCCTGTTCCCCTCCCTTGCCTTGTCGCGCTCTGAAACACTTGTGTACGAGCGCGATAGAAATAAAATATCAATATCAATATCCAAGTAAGGTATCGTTCTAGGCCAACGGAGCTTTTGTTATCTAAATGAGATTAGAACGCAACGAGTCCAGCAGTGCCCATTCCCAATATGCAGACTTCACAGTTTGCAAATTATCTAAGGTCATGGGTTCCAGAGCCTTCCCAAACCCACCCAGCCCAATAGTCAATAAAACAGTTTTTACATGTTTAAACCATGGCCAGGGTTCAAAATGGTTGTTACTTAAAACATCTCTCATTGGGCCTCATTACGACCCTGGCGCTAATGGGTTAACGGCACCGTAAAAGGCTGCGGCGCTGTTAACCTATTTGCGCCTGATTACGAGGTCCCTTCGCGGGACCCGACCTTAACGGCTGGTCTACACCAGCTGTTAAAGTAGGGACCCGCAAAGGGACCTTGGTGCTAAGTACGATACCGCAATTTGCGGTACCGTACTTAGCACCTTCCCCATTCCCATTGAGCCCTATGGGGCAAAAATGGGAATGGGGAAGGGCCATGGAGGAAAGGGGAAATACCACGCCGTCAACCTTGTAATGGGGTGGTAATTCCCCCTTTCTCCATGGCGGAGTCTGTAAATTACCGGCATGGACCATGGTGCTATTAGCACCATGGTTTTCCGCCTGGGTCGTAATGAGGCCCATTGCCTTCTTGTACACCAATGCCACAATTTAATCCAAAATAAAACAGGCTTCAATTGAGCCTGGGAAACAATGCATGATTGTCCCAGTTCGAGACTGACTGCCGTGCTCGCGGGGCCTGACGATAAACCTAACAATATTTAAAAAAACACATTTTCACTGAACTTGAGTGCTGTGATCCCCAAAAGCTTGGCAGCTTAAAGGGTAGCTGAAAGGGCGTGAGCCCTGTGCGCCTCCAATGTAGCTTGTCCAGTTGGATACTGAGACACAAATTAAAGATTGGCCTTTTGAGGGCGTCCAGTTGAGTGTTGAGACGTAGTGTTACATCACCCAATGCACAGTCTTTCAAGGGCTCCCTCGAGCTGGCGTAGCGGGGGAAGGCGCAGCAGGCAGGCGCGTTCAATGGCAATCGGGTGCTGAGCACCCGATTGACACCAAATGCGCCCCTCTGCTGCAGGCGCCTTAACCAACAAAAGGCACCGTTAGCACCACGCCAACTCGGGGGAGTCTTTCAAGGGCTCCCCCGAGCTGGCATAGTGGCGGCAGGCGCCTCGTTGTTGGTCAAAGCACCCGCGGCAGCGGAGCGCATTTAGGAACAATAGGCTGCCTATTCATAGAATTACCTCCTCGCCAGAGCGAAGAGGTTTAAAAAAAAAAAATACACTCCCTGGCCACGCCCCCTGTTGACAAGGGGCGCGCGGGGAGGGTGCAGCGCAAATTCGCCCAGGGTGCTGCTGCCCCTGAGGTCGGCCCTGCTTGGTACAGTATACAAACTCTTAACATAACATGACATATACGCAGCCCTTCTCACCTTACAGTGAGGTTATACCCCTCCTGTGTAGCTGCAGGCCTCATAGGCAACATGCAGGTCCACATGCCCCAATAAGGCCGTCATATAGCTGCTAGGTCACCAAATGAAACATATAACCTGGCATGACCAAATACTGACACCATGTGTGCGATACGTCACCATACATCAGGTATGTGTGGCCATCATATTATGTCAAATGCCCCAAGGCCATCGTATAACTGGAACATCGCCATGTGAAAGTTAGAGGTTCACATGTGCTGCCATCACATGACAAATGCTGCCTCCAAAGCCCCAGCAATGCCACCCTGTGCCTGGTACATCACCTTAGGTATGCTGGACCTATAGGTGTGCAGCTGTAGTCGTTTGCAGCCTCAAATACTCAATAATACCACCACATGCCTGCTGTAGGAGTCATCTTTCAAGAAATTATATTAAAGAAACAAAGCATTTTTAATCAGAGGTTGAGCTCACAGGTTGTATATACTGGGTTTACAATATAACTACAGCTCTGTGGCAAAGCTCTGGCCTTCCTTGTGTGGAAGAAGTTTGGTCATTTCATTTTTTTTTATGAAGAAAATTAATTTACCATGAAGGGGGGACAATCTATTTACATTTTCGATTTTGTGAAAACGATGCAAACCTATGTTCACTTTTTAAAACATATTCACGTTCACAATCATATTATTTTGTCTAATCAGTGTGTTACTATCAGGGGCCACTACATGTGATGCCCTTTATGTTTTTCTTTAGGACACAGTGTCATTTTTGTTAATAAATGTTAAAAAGGTCATTTCAGTTCCATCGTTAACCAATGTGGCACTTGCACAAATGAAACTGGCATGTTTGTGTTTAACATTATAGATGTACTGTGTCCGTGTTATTAGTGCAACCTGCTATATTACCGAAAGGTTCAATCACTTGGCAATACAGTCATTAAAAACCTATAGTAACCAACCATAATTATAATTATATCAATACTAGACGGACTGGGAAATTATTATTTGTATTATTATTATTATTAATATTATTATTATTATTATTATTATTATTATTAGTGCTAGTAGTAGTAGGAGTAGTAGTATTGTTGTTATTATTATTAATATTAATATTATTAATATTATTATTATTAGTGCTAGTAGTAGTAGGAGTAGTAGTATTGTTGTTATTATTATTATTAATATTAATATTTGCATTCAAACGTGAGGAGTTCAACACTGTCAACTGATCCCATGCAGGTGCTGTCCATCGCTGTAAGCATGTTTTCTTTTCACTAAAAACTGATAGTACTGGAGTCATTTTGATCAATACACATAAGCAATAAAAAGGCAGATTGATTATGTCTCTGAGATTGTCCATGATATGTTATGTTATGTTGATTTATACCGCGCACCGCTACCACCCAAGGGCAGTCTCCAGGCGCGCATGTGGCTCTGCAAGAGAGGAGGGCTGGGAGTGTTAGTAAGGATAGGATGATAGGATAGGTTCAGATCCAGGAGTAACTGGCGTCTGTGATCGCTATTTGCATGTGGGCGTTGTTTTGATATGATATGATATGGTATTTGTAACGTGCCTATACACAGGTGTTTCAAGGCGCGACGAGGCAGGGAGGGAGGGCAAACAAGGGGAAGACAGACAAACGATCCTACTAGGCCAGGTGTCATTCAGATCGCGCAAGTGCAGAGGTAGGGGGAAAAAGGAGAAAGTGCAGGGGGAGGAGGTGGGGGGAAGTGCAGTACAAGGTAAGTAGTGTAATAAAGATAATAAATAATAAATAATAAATAAAAGGGCCAGCTGGTGGCAAGTGCGAGGTAAGTGCAGAGCAAGTGCTGGGAAGGGGGCTGTAGGGACAGTGACAGTCCCACAGTGCAGGGGGAGCCAGGGAGGCAGTGCAAGTGGAGAGTGGCTGGGCCTGGACGAGGTCGCTGAGAGTGGCCAGATGCAGGTTTAGTGCAGAATTCAGTGGGGAGTTAAGCAGGTTTAGCAGGGGAGAGGGAGAGAGAAGGCAGAAGCGAAGAGGAAGGTTTTGAGGTGCTTCCGGAACCGGAGATGGTTCTCCTCAAGTTTCAGGGAGGCAGGAAGGCTGTTCCAGAGGGAGGCCCTGCTGCGGAGAGAGATCTACCCCAGCTCGTTGCTTCGAGAAGCGGCTGACCATGAGGGAGTTGGAGACGGATGAGCGAAGGCTCGTGAAGGAAGATATTTAGGAAGAGAGAGTTGAAGGTATTTAGGCCCAGGCCCCAGAAGGCCTTGTGGACAATGCAGAGGGTTTTGAACTTAATCCTTGCAGCCACTGGGAGCCAGTGAAGAGATTTCAGTCCTGGAGAGATACGGTCCCTGGGCTTGAGGCCAAGGACAAGTCTCGCAGTTCTGTTCTGGATAAGTTGCAGAGGGCGGAGAGTGGAGGCAGGCAGATTAAGTTAATAGAGGCTGTTACAGTAGTCCAGCCTTGAGAGAACCAGGGCTCGGGAGACAGTGAGCTTCTGGGGGAAGGAGAGGAAGGGAAGAATACCTCTGAGGAGGTGCAGCTGGTAGTGTGACTTCTTAGAGACGTCAGATATATGAGGAGAGAAGGAGAGTGTGGAGTCGAAGATGACCCCGAGGTTTTTAGCCTTGCAGGTAGGGGCAGGAAGGGGGCCAAGGGAGGCCGGCCAGAGAGCTGCAGGGAAGGAGGGAGTGGGTGTGCCGATGAGTAGAATCTCAGTCTTACTGGCGTTAAGGCAGAGGTCATTGGCGGCACACCATTCCTGGATAGCAGACAGACAGTCGGAGATGAGGGAAGGAGAGGAGGAGGCCGAGGGTAGCCTGAAAATGAGCTGGGTATCGTCGCATAGCACTGGAAGTAGGGGCAGAGAGCGGCGATGCGGTGGGCAAGGAGTGCCAGATACTGGTTGAAAAGCCAGGGAGAGAGGTTGGATCCCTGGGGGACACCACAGGTGGAGAAAAAGATGTCAGAGAGGAAGGAGCCCATTTGGACCTGGGAGGGTCGACCGAAAGGAAAGAGGTCAGCCATGCCAGAGCCTGACCAGTGATACCCAGGTTATCACGGAGAGCGTTGAGCAGGATGGCATGGTTGACAGTGTCAAAGGCAGAGGAGAGATCGAGCAGAATGAGAACACGGAGTGTTGGAATCGAGGTTCAGGAGCAGGTCCTCACGGATGTTCAGGAGAGCAGTTTCCGTGCTTCTGGCCGCTCTGAAGCCGGATTGATGGTCATGAAGATTACCAACAGATTCAGCATGGAGGTTAAGCTGGGAGATGGCCAGTTTCTCCAGGAGCTTGCCCAGGAAGGGAGTAATGGAGATTGGGCGATAGTTGGCCGGCAGGAGGGTCGGAGAGGGTTTCTTGAGGAGGGGGTGCACAAGGGAGTGCTTGAGGGGGGATGGGAAGACTCCAGAGGCGAATGAGTGGTTGCAAAAGTCAGCCAGGCAGGAGCCAGGGAGTCGATGTGGTCCTTGATGGTTTTGGAGGAACAGGGGTGAACCTGTTTAGACGAGGCTTTCATAGATCGGACTTGTCTGGAAACCTCATCAGCAGAAAAAGGTGGAAAAGCAGAGAAGGAGGGCGGAGGGGCGGCTGCAAGAGAGCAAGAGGAAGAGCGGGAGAGAGGGAGGGAGGAGAGAGGAGGAGAGCGAGGACAGGATGTCCTGAGTTTTTGAGATGAAGTGCGAGGCCAGTGCAGTGCAGAGGGCCTGGGAGGGGACAGGAGAGGTAGAGACTGCAGCAGGGTTGGCCAGCTCCTTGCAGATTTTAAAGAGTTCGGCCGAGTTGTTAGATGCCTCAGAGATGCGGGCTTGGATAAGGCTCTCTCTTGGTGAGAACGGAGAGCCGTATTGCCTTTGGAGCAGGCGGCAGGCCAGTTTGTCAGAGGATGAACATGAAGCACGCCATTTCCTCTCTGCCACCCTGCACTTGCGTTTTAGGGTGACGAGATCCGAGTCATACCAGGAGTTACATTTGGCTTTGGGCTTCAGGCGGATTCTCATGACGGGGGCAAGGATATCGAGAGTATCAGATATAGAGGAATAGAGCATGGAGAGGGCTGTGTCAGGGTGGGAGTCAGCCGAGGGGGGAGGAGGGGGCGAGAAGGTAGCAGCGAAAGCCTCAACTGACACGCGCTTCATGGGTCGGATGACCGAGAAGGTGGGTGGCAGTGAAGAGAGTGGCTTTGCCTGTGGGGTAGGGAGGGAGAGGTGGGAGGATAGGAGAAAGTGATCGCTCCAGGAGAGAGGAGTGGAGAGAGGGAGGGAGAGGGGAAGGTCAGAAGAGATCAGAGCATCAAGAGTGTGCCCTGCAGAGTGAGTAGGCCCAGACGGGAGAATAGAGAGTGAGAGAGAGTTGCAGAGTTCGCGAAAGAGACCAGTGGGGGGACAGGAGGCATCGAGGTGGATGTTGAAGTCACCGAGAAAGAGGAGTTGGGTGGTTGAGGACAGGAGTGAGGAGGAGAGGTCAGCCACTCACAGAGAGGAAGGAGGAAATTTGACCAGGTGGCCGATAGATAGTAGCCACGGTAAGGGAATGGCTAGGAGAGAGAGAGAGTCGGCAGACAAGACATTCAAAAGAGGAGTAGGTCTGCGTAGGAGTGACAGTGGCAGGAATCCACTCAGGGAAGATAAGGGACACACCACCCCTGAACGGTTGGCCTGGCACGGAGAGGATCTTGTAGCCGTCAGGTAGGAGTGTGTCGAAGCTGGTGGCAGAGCTGGCAGTGAACCAAGTCTCAGTGAGACCGAGGACGTCGAGGTCCAGTTCCTCAAGAAGGCGACAGATATCAAGAGGAGTGCTTGATGGCAGAGCGAGAATTTAGAGTGGCAATGTGGAGAAGGTTGCCACCCTTGAAAAACTTCCGGGGAGGGGTACAGATCAGAGGTACGCCCTGCGGAGGTGTTAGAGAAGGAGTTGAAGAGGGAGCAAGAGAGAGGGGCAGGGAGGGAGGGGAGAGGCAAGGTAGCCGAGGACAGAGGAGGGGGACAGCGGGAGCGGAGAGGAAGTTGATGAGGCATGGGAAGCGTCTATCAAAGAGGTGAAGGTTGGCCTGAGGGCCTTGGACCAAGACGGTCCCGTTAGCATAGACATTAATGATGGCCTTAGAGGAGTGGAAAGGGGCCAAGAGGACATCCCATCGGGAGCCACCATTAATGGGAGAGGTGGAGAAAGGAGAGAGCACAGCGACCATGTGAAGGGTCCATAGGTCAGGTGAAGGCACGAAAAAGAGAATGTCAGTGAGAGTTTCCTTGGAGCAGGCGCTCGTGTAGGTGTCAGCGATAGGGAGGACTGGGTTGGTCCTGTGTGTTGTAACGATGTGGGTAGGACTCAGTGCCGCGGATGTGTGCTTGTGTTTGTGTTGGTGTGTGTACCGTATGATGTTAGGGGAGTTGTGGTTGTGCACAATGGTGAGTTGTATCTACAAGGGGACCCGACTTGTGGATGGCTGTTGGTGTATTACTATATGGTGTGTTGGTGTCTGATTGTTCAGTAGATGGATTAATGGACTATGTTCCAGGGATTTCCCTCTAGGCTTGCTTCCAGAATCTCAGACAGTTGGTAGGGTGTGAATATTAGACTGATTTTTGGTGTGTTTATGTGTACTGTGGCTAACCCCTGGTCAAGGTGCAGTGGCCTTGGTTATGTTGGAGCACCAGGAAGGGCAAGTGGGTTAGTAAGGCAGTCAGTTTGGTGAAGCCTCTGCTGTGAGTCTTTGGTTGCCACTTAATGGTATCTACCAACGTTCCTGGTTGTGGTTCATCAGCCCATCTCACCTCCTCTCTAGGTGAGGGGGCTGACTTCCCTGTGGGTTATGGTGGCAGGTGGATGGTTGTACCTAGTGTTTTCCTGGTTATTTGTCCTTGTTAATCGTGGCCATTGGGCATTGACCTGATGTCTGTTCGGTGGACATCAGGAGTTATAAAAATAGAGGGGGAGGTGCTCAGCCGGGTGTTCCCAATAATGGGTGGTCAGGTTATGGTGGCCCTATTTGTGGGTGGGAAGGTTGGGGTGATGCTTGGGTTTTAATGGTTTATCTGCCTGAGTTTCCTTGGTGCATAATTGCATGTGGTTTTATCCCTAGATCTGTCCTTTGGTTGGGTGGCATCCTCTTCGTTGATCACTCTAGTTGTTGGGCATGGTTGAGGTGGTGGGCAGAAGGTGCACGGTGGTGCTGTGTTTTGGTTCTCTGTGATATTCCCGCTGTTATCTATGACCGTGTCCCTTAGTGTATTTCTTTTTGGTCTGCAATGTTATTGCTGCCGATGTCCCTTTCAGGTTGTCATTGTCTGTTGAATAACCAGGTTTTTAGTCATTTCCTGTAGATTATGTGGTATACTGTGTTTCTATTTTCTTTGGGCATGGTGTTCCAGAGGTTAGCAATTAGAAGTGAGAACGCTGTTCCTCTGAATCTCCTTTTTTTATATTGTTTTGTCTCTATTTGTAGGTCGTCGCTTGATTTAGGTCCCTTCTTGGTTGGCACTGACTGATCTTGGCTTGGAGGAATTTGGCATCTTGTCTGTGCAAGTCTGTGTGGGCAATGCAGAGTGCTTTGAATTTAATGTGTTTTTTTAGTGGTAGCCAGTGTAGGCTTTTCAGAGCTGGAGTGATATGGTCCCTTCGGTTTACTCTTAGTAGAATCCTGTATGCAGTGTTTTGCTCTCTTTGGTGTTTCTTGGTGAGTCTTTCCAGCATTCCTAGGTAGCAGCTGTTTGTTTAGTTAATTTTTGCAAGTATCAGGGATATGATTGTGAGGGTTCTATGAGGAAAGGAGATGTATGGGAGTAGTCTTCTGATTAATCTTAGGAGGAAGAAGCTTTTTTGTTGATTGCGTTGACTTGCGGTTCCAGGGATAGTCCGTTGTCCATGAATATTCCTCGGTTATTTACTATGTTGGAAGTCTCTGGTTTTATTCCCATGCCGGCCGGCCAATCGAGTTGTGGGTTGGCTGCATTGTTTCATGTGGGTGAGAGCCTTATTTCTGTGTTTGCCAGGTTCCATTTCGGGTTGTTAGTTGTCATCCAGTTTTAGATGTCTGTGAGGCAGTTGTTGAGGCAGTTATTTTGTTCCTGGGTCGTGGTCGTCTTCACAATCAGTTGTGTGTTGTCTGCGTAGTTGTAGGTGGTTAGTTCGTGGGTTCAGATGATTTTCATCAGGAGGCCCATGTAGATGTTGAAAAGCACAGGGGAGAGGGTGGATTCCTGTCGAACTTCACAGGAGATATTTTTGGTGTTTGAGGTGAATGACGGTAAGTAGGTTTTTTTAGTTTCGGTTTGTACGGAATCAGTTAAGCCACCTTTGTGCAGAATCCTGTATGCCACATTCCATCCATCTTTTTATTGTTGTTGCTTGGCTAATTGTGTCAAAAGCCACAGATATGTCCAACAGCATGAGGGGGTCGATTGGGCGTGTTGCCTGCATTTATTTTCAGGTTGTCCCATATGGATAGGAGCGCTGCTTCAGTTCCTCTGATCAGTCTGAAGCAGTCAACTTCTCACACTTCTGCAGTCCATTAATGGAACATAAATTGAAATAGCCAGGCAGGTTAGTTAGTGTCATGCCTGTGCCATGGGCGCATACATTTACGATCAATATGGACTTTATTTCCCATTTGCGAGACTTTGGTGCTTTTCTATTTTTCCCAACAAACTACACTTACCACAATGCACTTGGTTATAACCATATTTT
>PGSH02011991.1:0-25384 GCA_002915635.3 Ambystoma mexicanum | reverse complement strand
GGGATACCGCAGGAGGAGGAGGAGGATAGTCAGGCCCAGAATTTTCCACCCAGAACCAGCCTTTTTGGGATGCCTGATGACCAGGTGTATGGGAGGTACAGGTTTCCACCTCACATAATACTCGACCTGGTCAGTGAGTGGGAGGATGACCTCACATCACCCACCCTGTGCTCCCAAGCACTCAGCCCCCTGGAGAAGGTCCTCAATGTACTGCACTTCTTGGCCACTGGATCATTTCAGCGGACAAGTGCCATAGTGGGGGGGGTGTCACAGGCCACGCAGTCACGCTGCCTACACCAGGTCTTGGCCATCATGACTGCACGCCCATCAGTCCGCAGGCACATATACCTGCCCAGAACACCTGCAGAAAGGCAGGCTGCCGTCCAGGATTTCTACGGGGTGGCACAATTCCCAAAGTCCTAGGTGCCATTGATTGCACCCATGTGGCTCTACGTCCCCCCAGGGCATCAGAGCACATCTATAGAAACCGCAAGCACTGGCATTCCATCAACGTCCAGGTAGTATGTGATGCCAAGGGAATCATCACCTCAGTATATGCCAACTATCCAGGGTCCACCCACGACAGTTTCATTTACAGAATGTCAACCCTAAACCGGGACCTAGAAGCTGGGCGGCATGGCGATACATGGCTGCTTCGTGAGTATAAATGCCACAGCACATGCATGCATGCCAGATACTGAGTAATGTCACAACCCCACTAATGATACCCATCACCACCTCCCCAGGGGACAGTGCCTACCCTCTGAGCACCCACATGATGACGCCAATTCGGAACCCCACCACGCCACCCGAGGTAAGATACAACACAGCCCATATTGCAACCCGGGGCATAGTGGAGCGCACATTCGGAGTGCTCAAGTCACGCTTTCGCTCCCTTGACCGTTCTGGTGGGCAGCTGTTATACGCTCCCCCAGTAGTGTGCAGGATCATAGTGGCAGCATGTGTCCTGCACAACGTTGCAACACGCCGGGGCCTGCCGGTGGACATGGTGGTGCCCCCACATCCCCAACCACATGCACGCCCGCTGCGCATGGGAGGGGAAAGGGCACGGGGTGAGGCAGCCCGAACGCAGCTGGTGGCTAATTACTTCACTTAGAATCACACCCCTGTGGAGTGCACACAGCCCTGCCACATACCAGCTGACAATCAATGATGATGACATAAGGGACAGTCAACTGTCACAACCATACCAGCCTGAGATTGGTCACCTGGAAGTGTCACAATGTGTGCATCCCTACCTACAGAAACACCACCAATGCTGTGTCATCAAAAGACACATATGCTGCTAAATGCATTACCCCCTTGCAAAATACAACATGAGAACAGTGCCATGTCACCCAACCCCTCCCCAGCACCACCACCCAACACACCATGGCATGTCATGCTATGTGAGAGCAAACAAAGCAATCCCGAAAACCTGACACAAGTGTCACAAAGTACAGTGTCCCTAATGGAAACTGGCCACACACAATATGCTCCCAGTAATGTTGAACTAACAACACACATGACCAAATACTTACCAACAATACAATGCAGCTACACAAGCTCAAACATAACTAAAACATGACAGTACTAAGTTAAAGTAGTCGTAGTCTTACAACCTGAATATGCCACCACATCGCCCCTTCCAACTGTAGTCTTGCAGGCTTCAAAACTTGTCTGTGTACTGCATACAACATGAACTCCATCTCCAAAGTAGACGGCCTTGTGAAGACATGAGGAATGAACCTGCAAATTCAGAGGGAGACATGGAAGCAGAAGCATACATAATTCAACATGCAGTGTACAATACAACAACAATATCACTAGGAATGTACTACACAGTATTGACTACAGACTGCCCACACAGCTCATGGGAGTCCCAACGTCACTGTGTACATCACTGTCACTTGGTCACACCCTTTGCAAGCCCATGGAAACGGGAAGCAGGAGGGGTGTGTGTCTCACGAACCCAAGCATCTAACCCAAACTCAGGACAAGCCTGCATGTGCCCAGCCGGAATACAGTGGATGCCCACGGAGCCACACAAGGCAACACACTGTAAAAAAAAAAAAATCAAAAATAAAAAAAATGGCCATGTGGGCCGGGGGTGGGGAGGCCACCCAGGAGGTCCGAGGACAGGGTGCACACCAACACCACCTGCGTGGATGTTGCGGAAAAAAAAAACCTCCATGGGCTCATGGCCTGCACGGCTATGCCAATGTGGGAGAACTGCTGCTGTCGCTCTCATCACCCTCTGCTGCTGCCACAGGAGGTGGTGGTGCTATGGGAGGCAGCCCACGCAAAGCCCTGGTATGGTCCTCCATGGCAGCAAGCATGCGGGTGTGGAAGGTCTCGTTCTGGAGGATTATAGTGCGGAGATCCCCATGCAGCACCTGACGTGATGCCCGGATCTCCTCCCGAGTTGCCTGCATCTCAGCTGAGAGCGAACGTGTGAGCCGCTCCAGCTGCTGTTCTGTCCTCAAGTTAGTGGAAGCCTCAAGGTCAACAAGAGTCTCCTGAGGTGATGGAGTTCTACCCTCA
This sequence comes from Ambystoma mexicanum, assembly GCA_002915635.3. Classification (NCBI taxonomy): domain Eukaryota; kingdom Metazoa; phylum Chordata; class Amphibia; order Caudata; family Ambystomatidae; genus Ambystoma; species Ambystoma mexicanum. The sequence goes on along the minus strand of PGSH02011991.1, from coordinate 22,840 downwards.
GGGCTTCCCTGTGGCCCTGGGACTCTATTGATATCGATTGGCGTAGAGTCTCCAGTGCCGCCCGTCTGTCCCTGTTGGACGCCAACATGTCCTCCCTGTGTGATTGGCAAATGGAGTCTGTTGCCTGCTGTAGTAGCTCCATCTGCCTTTCAGGGGGACAATGGAAGTGGCCACCCTCTCCATTGCTTGAGCCATCATCTCAACTGATGCTGCCTGTTGGGTTGCCATACCGTAAATGGATTGTTCCCATGCGGTATTGCCTGGTGGCGTACGGCCACCGCGTCGGCGGGCACCACACCTGTTTGGGGCAAGGCGATCTGCGCCTTGCTGTGCCGGCACTGCCTGAGGCTGCAGGACTGCATTCCCCCTCTGATCTGCTGGCCCAGGAACAGGATCAGATGTTGTGGAGTGTGACCCTGCATCCGTAACCGCCAAAGGCGGACTTACCAACACTGACATCCCCATAGAGGGTTCTACCCCTGGTGCAGGTGGGTTGGACAGAACAGAATCCCTTCCAGAAACACTTACCTGCGACGCACATAGGTCTCATCATCCGAATCAACACCTGAATAGAGGTCTGGGGAGGTGCACCCAGAGACTCCCCTTGACGGAATCGTCTGCAGCAAGAGTGGGTTCTCACCCACCACCACACCACGTCCCCCACTGGTGGCCGGTTGTGCCTCAGAGTTCCTCCTGGGTCTGCACCATCTCCTCAACCTCAACAGCATCAAGTGCGTCATCCCCTGCAAAAACATGAAAGACAAAAAATGGAAACAGGCATTAGCACCATAGCACACAAATAGGCCTGACAAGCTACAGAACCAGTACATGATTTACACATGTCCCACATGACTATAACCCTCCCATGCATGCACTGTCACAGAGTTGGAAGGGGAGGAAAAAGTCAGACACTGATGACACCAAGATGGAAGAGCAACACATTTGCTGCATGCTGGGTAGCACTGCCATCACACATTGGCCTGTGAGTGGCATGTCCTATACACATAAATGACACATGCCATCACACAGATGGCATGTACCATAGCCATGGTACATTCCACAAGTACATCCATATGTCAGTGAATGAGTACTGTCACCCATCCATGTGAGATGGACATGAAGAGATGAAAAATGCCACATAGTGTGAAAAGATACGCCATGTGCCACACACTGCAACACATCCAGTGTACAAAAATACAGTGATTGCAGGGCCATGTACACATCAATGGTTGTGCACTTCAACATGACAGGAAACAACTAGCATGTTCCACATTCAAACAGGCCCAAAAACATCATGTGATCAGGACAATACTCATTCAGCCTGAATGGTCAAATCATTCAACTACCAAGGTGACACATGTGGGCCATGTGGGGTTCTTCAATGACAGAAGCATGTCACATATGTCACAATAGGGCTGAGGAATGTGTTGCAAAAGTGGGAGAATTGAAACAATCAGCCTGAAAGAACACTAAAATACAAACAATGTTGTTGCATGATGCCACCTCAAGGGCAACTGCCGTAATGTTGCGCTAAATTACTACTGTGGGCAGAAGGGATAGTGTCACACCCAAATTCAAGGCCGCAGAATGTTTTGGATGAAGCACATGGGTGACCCATACTACTCAGTCACACACCCTCACCTGGCACTCAATCAGAACCCGTCACCCAAACAACATACACATGGATTACACACACATGCATGGGCACTCACCGGACAATGCATCATAATCTGGTAGGTCTCCCACGCCTTGGATCTGTTCCTCTGTGACGAAGGTTCCAGCAACAGACTCATGTTCAGTGAGTTGGTTGTCCTCTGGTGGAGACCCACCGCCAGTCACCAGAGTAGAGGCATGATTTGAGGCCAGCTTGTTCTTTGCTCTGCGTTTCAGGTCGTTCCACCGCTTGTAGCAATCATCAGCTGAGCGCCTCACAAATCCAAGGGCACTTATGTGGTTGGCGATGGTCTGCCAGTGTGCCTTACGTTGACCAGGTGTGGTCTTGGACCCTGCAGTCACCACCATTTCGTGGCTATGTGCCGACACATAGCGCACAAGTGCATCAAGTTCCGGGTCATTAAAGCAAGGCTTCCTTGACGTGCCGGAGTGTGTAGCCGTGCCTGGGGTCTCAGCCTGTCGTGCCAGAGCACCCTTCTTCCTCTTTTTAGAAGGTGGAGCGGAGCCAGAGTGGCTAACGCCGCTCTGGTCAGTAGGGCAGAATCACCGGTGGACTGGTTGTTGGAGTGTGCGAATGCACATTGACCATAGGACTTGGTGCAGGCATTGTCTGAAGTGTGATGTTGGCAGGGGGAACATCAGTATGATGGACCAGGACCGACACTGTCCTGGCTGGGAGAGTCAGAGCTGGGGCGGATGGAGCTGCAGCTGCCCCTGCAGCCTCACCACCCTGCATACTTGGGGCAGCAGATGACATAGCTGCCCCAGATCCACGTGGCTTGGTGACAACAACTTGCACCGCCACACGTGGCCTAGACTTGCTGACCTGGAAGTCAGCCAGGGAGTCATCCTGTGCCAGGTCAGGTGCCACAATGGGCTGGTCCAACAAGGGCTGAGCTGGGATGGTCTCAGCCACGTTTTCCCTCAACCATGGGGGGGGCATGGGTGTCCCTGATTGGTCCTCCACACATGGGGGTATAGGGGCACCCTGCAAATCCTAGCCACGTCCCCTACCGCGCCCACCACGTCCACCTTTTGAGGTCGGCCACCTTTGCCTCCCTTACCGCTTGGTCGCCTCCCAACCATGGCACTGATGTTGTTGTGCGTATGGGAGTAGCAGTAAACTATTGTCCTGGGCAATTGGGGGTCAAAGGGGTAGGGTACTAGATGGAATTCGTACCCTAGTGCTCTAACAAGGCTGTCTGTGACCCTGGGGAAGATGACGGGTCACGCAACGCACAGGCAGCCCAAAAACAAAATAAACGTGCACGCAACCCCTCGTAGACCACGTGCGTGGAAAAAATGAACCCGCACTACGCTGTGGCACCCAGAAACACAAAAATAAGCGTACGCGTAATACACGCAGCCTACAATGACCTCTGAAGGGGAACGCGACACACGGGCAAGCACAGTTGCTAAGTACGTGCGGAACTCACCGTCTGCCTGGAAAAAGAACGTGAAAAATACGCGCGTGTGCGCGTTGGCAACACCCCCGCCAAAAGAAGAATTGTACGCTGTCTGAGGAGACAGGACAAAAGGAGAAGTGAACACTGTTTGAGGAAACAGGCCCAAAAAAAGTAGAAAAAAATGAAAGCTGTCAGAGGTAACAGGGAGTACGAACTTGAAACGCTGTGAAGTAATCGTGTGTGAACCGACAAGAAGTACAGAATCCACCCACTCGCTCTCCACAAAAAGCACGTACAAGGAAATGGCGTCCTACACGTACCTTTTAAACCGGCCCACACGTACACGTCACTTACGCGTGTACGCGCCCTTTCCTCCAATTACACGCGCTGACACTCGGACGTGCAGCTTTTCCACGTGTGCTCTGTCATCACGTGCTATGAGGGAAACACCTGCGCGTCACGTCACAGACGCGCTTACACGCTAAGGGCCTTTGGTCCAATGAAATCGCGTACGTGCGCTGACGCGCTTACGCGCTAAGGGCCTTTCCTCGAATTACACGCTGACGTGCAAGATTTTCACGTGCCAAATCACTCCGTATCAAGCTGGCCACGCGTTCACACACGGAAGACCACGCTCCTGCCCAGAAGGCCGAATTACTGCCCCCCAGAGCCCCGAGCACGCTCCCACCTGCCATCTGCTGCTGCCTGATTGCCTGCTGCCCACGTGCCCTGCCATTTGCTGCCTGCACGTCAGCCAGGGGTGCTGTTGCTGTGACCACCCCTGCTGGAACCGAAGACTCCCGACTGGGATTCCATCGCTCCACAGCCCAGCCCCAGGACCCAGTTGCCCACCCACTCCTGCCTCTGGGGTTGCCATGTCCAGCACTACACCATCTGGCGGCACTGGCAACCCCCAGCCAGAGAGGCAGAGGGCCACCAGCTTCACTGCCACCGAAGTTGGTGTCCTGGTGGAGCAAGTCCTGGGGCAGTATGATGCCCTCTTCGGAAGGTCGCGCGCCGACAAGGAAGGACGGACCAGGATCTGGACGGACATCGTGACTGCCATCAACGCGGAGGGGGTGGCAGTCCGCGAATTCCATCATGTCAAGAAGCGCTGGGAGGACTTCAGGTCCAGGACCCTCAACAAGGCCCGCGCCTCTTGAAGGCAGCGGATGCTAAGGGGCGCCGGGGCCACCTGTCGGAAGACCAAATGAGGGTCCTGGAACGCGTATGCCCAGCGCTCCACGTCCAGGTCCTTGAGAGGCAGACCCGTCTGGAGTCGAGCGGTAAGTGTACATGCATACTGATTGGAAGCTGTGCGTGTCGGTGGTGTGCCAGTAGTGTGCAGGTTGCACATGTGGTTTTGTAGGGCATGTATGGATGTGTATGTACAGGGCCGTGAGGCTGACACATGCGAGTCCTTTCATGTGTGAGACACATGGATGGTGTATTTGTGGGTAAGCATGCAGGCCAAATGCAGATGTGTGAGCACACATGTTTGAATGACTGTGTATGTCAGTTGTCAAGGTTGTGGTGTCACACATGGATGTTGGTTCCAGCTGCATGTATCTGCACTGTGTACATGTGCATGTATGTGTATCTGACAAGTGTGCAACTGTCATGCAACATGGATGCATGTGAGACTGATATGTAGAAGACTGATTGCCAGATGTGACATGGATGCCGATCTCATCACTGCGACACTTGGTGGAGGTGTACACATGCATGTAAGTGTGGTGGCGTGTGTGCATGTCTAGTGCACTCCCTGTGTCTCATGTGATGTCTGGCTCACCTTTGCCTGCTCATGCTGTTGTATGTGTATGGATGGTGCTGGCTGTTGCGATATGGCTGTGGAATAGCTCATGTGTGTGATTTGAAATGACGTGTGTTGGGGATTGTGATGCCATGTCTGAAGTTTGACAATGACACTCGTGTGCAACTGTCATGTGTGTATGAGTCCATTGTACAGTGCCCTGATGCCTGTGTCCTATCTCTCCCTGTCTGCAGCGTCGACTGATGAAGAGGGCGGAGAGGGTGCTGTGGAGCACAGCGGCAGGGATCGCAGCCACGGCTCCCCTCCCAGGTTGTCATCTCGTCGGGGAGTGAGGAGTCCGGTGCCGCGTCCCAGGTCGCAGCTGCCGAGGGGAGGTCCAAGAGGCGGAGGTCGGAGTTGGACTCCTCGGCAGCAGAAGGGGCAGCTGAGACCCCCACAGGGCCCGACGGAGGAAGATGGCACAGAGTCATCCAGGTTGGTGGGGGGTTTGGTGGAGGAGGAGGCCGTGCAAGGGACAGAGACGGGGTCTGGAGGTGGGGATTCCACTGGTGCTAGTGGTGCAGTGCAGGGACAGGAGGCAGCACAGGCCGCCGCGGAGGTGCCTGTGTGTAATCCTGTCCCCGATCCTGTGACTGCATCATCCTGCACCAGCAGGGATACCCTACGTCCAGACCCGTTTTCAGGCAGGGGATGAGCTTACGACAACTGGCCTTCCTCTGCCTGCGGACGTGGCTATCCGGGACCGGGTTGAGCCTGTCCTGGGTGGTGTGGCGTTGCGTCAACGGGCCATGCGAGGCGAAATGCAGTCTTTTCATGGGGAGACTGCATGTCGTCTCGAATGGCTCGTTGACCACGTCAACCTACTGGGACAGGTCACCAGGGCCGGATTCCTCCGTTTGCTGGGGCCTTGTTCCGACCCCCTCCTCAACTGAACCCCCTATGCGCCAGTCGTACTCCGTGCCATCTTCCCACCCATGTGTCACCTGGGTGCCCTGTGGAGCTGCCTCTGACCCTGCGGCCAGGCTGGTGGAGGACACATCCCTGCCACAGTCGGGAGTCGGACGTCCAGCAGGGGTGGCCACCTCAACAACTGCACCCCAGCCGGAGGAGGATGTGCAGGCAGCAAGAGCCAGGGCACGGGCAGAGGCACAGCAGCAGCAGCAACAAGGTGGGAGCCATGATGGGCTCGGGGCCTTCGTCATCGGAGGGGCAGGCATCGGCCAGAGGGCAGGAGGACCCAGGACGGGAAGTGTCTTCCGTGTGGCAGCGGTTAGGCCATGCTATAGATGCGGAGCGGCAGCGGGCAGAAGAGGCACGGCTCACGATGGTCAGGGCGGAGAACTCCATGCGGAGGGCCCTGAGGCGGGCCGAGTGCCTCGAGGCAATTCGCAGGGGGTTGGAGGAGAACATGTCGTCGTCCCTGCGAACCCTCGGGGCCATGGAAGAGGACCGCCTCCGGGACATTGAGCAGGAGTTCGATGATGCCCTGGCCCGGGACATCCAAAAGTGAGCCGTCGGACTAGCCCGCTGCCCTTGTAAATAGTTAGATAGTGTTAGGTTTCCTTTGGTTTTTTCTTTATTTTGGTTGCGCTTGGACAATGCACCACGTTTCTGTATATAGTTTTTCATTAGGTAGTATTTTTGATAGGTTTCATTTCTTCAGTTGGGATCATGGACCCTGGATTGTTCATCTGTATATAGTTCACTATTGGATTCATCTCTTTTTTTGGATTTCCCCATGGAGCAATGGTTTTCACTTTTGTTTTTCCCTTGCATTTGCTTTGTTGGACTGTGACTTTGGACACCTTTCCTTTGGATTATGATTTCTTGTTTTTCATTATTTTACGGACATGCAGCTTTTCTTTCTTTATTCCCATTGTTGTTTGTTTGATTTTAATTCCATTCATGTTGCTTTTAATACATTTTTTTCTTCATACTTCGATGTGTGGTATTATCTCATTGGTTTCATGCATGTCATGATATGGGTTTTCACATTCACTTGCAACCATTGTGTGTGTGTGACGGACATGTGTTCATTTACATACTTGCCATTGGGGTTGTATCATGTAATTGCCTTTTCTATGTGGGTGGATGCAATACTTGGTTGGGTCTTTGGGCTGGGGAGGCTGGCCATAAGGGCCATGATTGAGGATCGTCATGACCTGGGGGCAGGGGGACATGAGTGGGGGCCTGCTGGCAGGTGCCCTGCACTGCTGGGGGTGGGGGTGCAAGGGGACATGAGTGGGACATGAGTGGGGGCCTGCTGGCAGGTGCCCTGCACTGCTGGGGGGTGGGGTGCAAGGGGACATGAGTGGGACATGAGTGGGGGCCTGCTGGCAGGTGCCCTGCACTGCTGGGGGGTGGGGTGCAAGGGGGTATGCGTTGGTGATCTGCTGGCAGGGCTGACATTGCTTGGGTGGGGGGTGGCCATGCGTGGATGGGCTGCCTGCGGGACATGACCAGGGGTTCAGGGTAGTCCCCTGTGGTGTGGGCTGCCTGCAGGGGCCGTGGAGGGTGTAGAGGGAACACCTGGGAGGACCCACATTGCCAATTCACGTGTAGGACTCCCCTGCACCCCCGAAATACACGTACCCCACTCGCACAGGGCCTATCACGTGTGAAACTTCCTGCGAACCCCAGAAATACACGTACCCTGCTGGAATCGCGTGTGAAACTTCCCGCGCACCCCTGAAATACACGTACCCAGGCCAATCGCGTGTGAAATTTCCCGCGCACCCCTGAAATACACGTACACAGCCCAATCGCGTGTGAAACTTTCCGTGCACCCCTGAAATACACGTACCCAGGCCAATCGCGTGTGAAACTTCCCGCGCACCCCTGAAATACACGTACCAAGCCAATTGTGTATGAAACTTCCCGTGCACCCCTGAAATACATGTACCCAGGCCCAATCGCGTGTGAAACTTCCCGCGCACCCCTGAAATACACGTACACAGGCCAATCGCGTGTGAAACTTCCCACGCACCCCTGAAATACACATACCTAGGCCATTTGCGTGTGAAACTTCCCGCGCACCCCTGAGATACACGTACCCAGCCCAATCGCATGTGAAACCTCCCGTGCACCCCCGTAATACACGTACCCCACTCGCACAGGCCCTTTTGCGTGTGAAAGTTCCCGCGAAACCCGTAATACACGTACCCTGCTGAAAACGCGTGTGAAACTTCCCGCAAACCCCAGTAATACATGTACCCCACTCGCACAGGCCCTTTCGCGTGGGAAACTTCACACGCACCCCAGTAATACATGTTCCCTGCTTGGCGTTTTCTGTTTGGCAGCCCTGTAAACTGGTCCAGGGTTAGCGCAGCCCTTTGCGCTGAATTGGGAATCTTGATTGCTTTTCCTTGCGCAAGGGCGTTCTTGGGGGCGTAACTGGCGCTGCTGCAGGGTCGCTGCGCCACTCTGCGCCACGGCTGGTTTTGGAGGCTAAAATCCATGAATACGCTGTGCGCGGAAATCGACTTTAGGGCACGCGGCTGGTGCAGACATTCGCAAGCGCACACTGTGCGCCAGCCGCGTGCGCCACTTTTGTGCGAAATTCTATGAATTACCCTGAACAGCTTTTGACTGAAGAATCAATGATTTCGGTATCAATAATTGTATGTTTTTTTAATCTTTTCTAGATATAATTTGAATGTATTACTTGCTCCTGAAGAAGAGAACAGTCTCCAAACGCTTTGGGCTATATGAATATAAATATTTTATGATAAATTGAAAAACGAATGCCATTGTTTATTTTACAATAACAAATTTGACCATGAAAATTAATTATGAAAGAATTGTGTGAATAATGTACCACAAACTATCAAGACTTAGACAAAACTGTTGGGCTCATATATTGAGCTTCTGAAAGCGTGCAGGGGACGGGAGTTCACTAATTGGGAACTTATTCTGTTTTATCTCACCCGAATAATACACTATCCTGTTTCCTCCCTACACCCCCTCCATTGATTCGCTCCCTCAGCTTGTTCCCAGGGCTAACCACTGGCTTCCTCCTCTCCAGTGGCTGGGTTACAGGTATACAGCACATACAGCAGACTTTTCGTATGCAGGTCCACCAGCGTTTTGGAAATGGCTGCCAATTCCAGGTTTTATGTCAGGATTTTAATGAGTGTCCAGAATGCTGGCCCAATACATGGACCATTCTGCTTTCCTGATAAAAGTACAGCCAAGTTTGCAGTCCATATTATGTAGAGCATCTGGATTGCCGGTTGGATACACAGACTGTTCCGTGGTCCCATTGAAGGTACAATCAGATTTATAGCGTGGGTCATGTTGAGAGTCTGGATTGCTGGTTCAATATGTGGATTGCTCCGCAGTCCTGCAGTTCCACGCTGGCTCTCTCCCAGTTGGGTTGCTTGCCCTCTCCTCCATCGCCAGGTCATCTGGGTGATGTGGTCCGACCGGACAAAGAAAACTGATTGTGCCTAACAGGTATGGGGGGGGGAAGGTAATTATTGATTCACATAACCAGGCACGTGTAGCAGGGACAGAGACTGGGGACCTCCCTACTTCCACACCCCGCCTCTGGAGCAAGACTGACTCTGGTAAAGACTCTAGTAGGCATCCTGCCCCAGTTTGAGAGGGGCCCCCTTTCCCTCTTGACAGAATCCGATCCATTACCCTGTCACATTTGGTAGAAATGATATCCTTATAATGCCCATCCCTGTCCTTTGGGATTTACCTATTGTTTCTGCTCACTGCTGGTGGCTTCCACCCAGTGTGATAATTCCAGGGAGAACTTAACCTCTCCCCAAGGGGGAGCCACCCTCTTTGGTACTAAGGTTGTGATCTTGCTATGATTAACATCCCCTAGGGGAAAGAGTAAGTGGGATTCCACTGGAGGTGATTCCTTAGGAGATAGAGACTCTGATAGTGGTATAGGTCACCTTCCCTCCCTCCTAGTTAAAAATACCTTTGTAGTGTAACTAGGGGATAGGTTTTTCAATAACCCTATGGAGCCTTTACTAATGGCTGACTAGGCTTCTGACCTTACATATGACCAATCTCCTGCAAAGACTAAGGAGGTACAAGTAAACCAGCCTCCTAGAGGAGCGTTCATGGAACAACCAGTTGCAAAAGACTCTCAGCAGGCTCTGCAGAGTTTAACCACATCAGAGAGGCCAAAAGAGTTGTGGTCAGCAAGAGAAGTAGAACGTCAGTGTTGGCGGGCCGGACCGTGACATGCACCAGGAGAGTGTAGAGAAGCACAGTTGATGACTGTCCAAAGCAGCCCTGAGAAGTGAGAAAGAGAATGATCCACAGAATGCAGTCGCAGAGCACAGCTGAAATATTGTGTAAGCGACTCTGCACAGACCGAGCCTGCAAGTACGAGGGAGAAGAGCCTTGGATGGCTAATGCAGAGCCCAACTGAAGTGCGGCATGAGTGATACCGCACAGACCGAGCTGCAAGACCGAGGGAGGAGAGCCTCAGAAGGACAAAGCAGAGCCCAGCTGAAACAATGCATAAGCGACTCCAAGCCAACTGAGAACATGAAGGACCAGGGAGAAGACTCCCGGAAGGCAGATGTGGGACCCAGTTGAAATGTCATGTAAGCGGCTTGGTGATGACAAAAGAGCTAACCAGGCTCAACGCCACTCCAGAGGAACCCCACTCGAGGCAGTCCAGTACAGGCTGGCTCAAGTTGAAAAAGAGGCAGGCAAAACGAGAGAAAGAAGGAAAAGAACCCAGAGTGGGCAGTGAGAAAGAGAGGAGCCTCAGAGTGGGGAGAGTCTGAGAGAACCGCAGAGTGGGGAGTAAGAAAGACTGAAGTAATTCCTGGAGGGAGAGAGAGAAGGAATCCCAGAGTGGCAGCAAGGGACCAGAAGTGGAACAGCTGGATACCATTCCAGCGCCTCAAGAACCATCTACCTGGAAATGGAACAAAGGAAAAGTCTTTACTAAAAGGGAGATAGGGTTTTGGTCATGCAGTCATCCCCACCAGTTAATAGTTCTACAAAGTTCCTCCTTGTTGTGTTGTTGGTTTTCTTGGTTTCTTTTATTGATAGGGAAAGTGGTTTGGTCAGAGTAGGATTCCAGACAGATGAGTGTATTATATTTGTTTCCAGACAAGCACACTTTTGATTTTCTTGTTTTATAGACTAGGGCTATGGTTTTTGTATGTTCAGGGAAAGAGTATTTCGGACCTTGAAAGAAAAATAAAGACTCTTGAACCATGCCTCGTTGTCAGAGTCCTTATTCTGGCCTGTCACACCAGTTGTGCTTGCGAGTGTGCATGTTAGTTGTAACTCACCCTTTTTCATGCAGAATGTAAAGGGTTTCAATGCTTGCAGCATGTGCTTATCGGCAACCTATTTCTGTTGCGCTCTTATGTGTGGGGAGTGCTACAGTGGTTGCTGCACGTTATTTCACTTGCTTGGGTTCTATACAATACGCTGTTCACGGTATATGCTGGGGCTGCTAAAATCGAGGCTATTTGTTATTTGTCTCGGTTGGGCTTAATGCTATGCTTCTCCTGGTGCGTCCCAATCAAAATACTGCCCACATTCCTTGTTCCAGTAGGTTTAATATGTGTAAAACTGGTGTGGGTAGCTGCATGTGAGATGTTCACTTTTGTTTCTTCCCTTGTGCATGTGTGAACCCAGTTCTGCTTCTTGCCCTCTATTGATATGTCTGTGGTATGGCTCTGACTCTCCTGTTTCTTTTGTTACTTTTGCGTGATTGCTGCTTGCTTCTCCATTCTCTTTTGACCACAGTAAGGGGCATAAACAAGAAAGTGATGTCACTACGTGTAGTAGGCCATGATTGGTGTCTCTCACTGGCAGTGTGGCTTCTGCTGTGGGCAGGTGACAGCTGCATGGTTTTTTGTAGTTGCGCTTGTTGTTCCTTTACTGTAGCATGTATTTCATGACATTAGGTGTGCTTGCTTCTTTCTCCTTTCTCTCTTTCATCTCTCTTTGCCATTCCTCTGACCGTGCATTTGTGTCTTGACGTGGGAAAGGTGCTCCTAGTGTGTTAAGCTACTGGGTGGATGCTGACACTAGTCTGAGACTTTCCTATCTGTCCACTACGGGGCAGGTGGATGGTGTTTTTTGCAATCGCCAGTATCTGAAAAAGAGTTGGCTGGATGGAACTGTTTGAATGTTGGTGGTGCGTTTGTGTGTCCCAGGGAGGACAGTTGGTAGTTCGAGTAACAGCGGTACATGGTTGGTTGTTGGGCATTGTTGGGTAGGCAGCTGAAGCACTCGAAAGTATGTCGTACAGGTATGGCCCACTTGGGACGTGTTGTTGCAGACATTTTCCTGGTTATGAAATGCCCAAATGTGGATTCCTTTGGTTGATGTGTTTGGTGATATATCTTTGATTTTCTTCCTCTTCTCTTCTTCTTCTAGTCTTCCTGCCTTGCCCTTAACTGGCCAGTTGCTCTACTTTGCCCTTTCTGTGTGCTTGTTCCTTTCATGGCTAGTGGTGTAAGAATGTATCTGCTGATTAAGTCTTTGGTTGATTGTTGCTTGGGAATCCCCAGCATGAGTTGCTGCTTGATTGCTGCTTAAATGCCTGCCTGAGCAACCACCACTCCTTATCCCTTCCAGAGGTGTGGGAATCTGCTCCTCATGTTTTTGTGCTCTTTCTGTGTGTTATGTGTAGTGTTTCTCTATGGTATGCATTGCATGCAACCCCTGACTGTGCTGTCATGTCATGAGTGTGTTATGGAACCTTTTGGAATGTGTGGAATGTGGCGTGCCAGATCGGGTGTTAAGGCCATTAGCACCCTGGGTTACCAAAGTGGCAAACCGGGGTGCTAAAAAAACAATTTTCCTTCATTCAACGGGACGCCGTGTGCGTCACGTTGAACGAAGGAAAATCCTTTCCATGGAGGCCAACCGGAGCGCTCAGGACGGCGGGGAGCAGCTGCTGGCGGCGGCCAGTGCCACTCCCGCAAAGAGGTAAGTGGAGGGGGGTTTGGGTATATTTTTTAAAAGAAATTGCAGCCTGCAGCGGGGAGGCAGCCTGCGGTTCTGTAGAACGAGGGCGGAGATCAGAGAATTCGGCCCACGTTCTGCAGAACCTGATTGGCTGTGCCCCGGGTGCTAATGTTGCGGCCCCTGTGTTCCTGTGTAGATTGTCTTAGTGGTGAGAAAAGGTGGGGTTCCCTTCCTCTGTACCTGTGAACTTCCCTGAATAAAGAGGACTTGCTTGAACCACAGTCTTTGACCTCCTCCTTTCAGGGAATCCAACTGACGAGATTACTCCAGTGTGTTCTTTTTAAATGAATAATTCCTTTTAATCATGGGAATTATTTATATCTCCTTTTACAATATCTATTAGTGGCAATATAACTCTGGCACCATATTCTGAAATGAAATTAAACTTGTGTAAGGATTTATTATTCCTCTTGGCACAAGTCTATGTGGTGGGCACAGTTAGCTAGGATGGGCGCAGTTAGCTAGGACGTTCATAGACATAGCAGCCATGAGCCATGTCATGTGTTTTACCAGAAACATGTTCTGGCTTTTCAGCCAACTGTATTTGGTATTCTGGGATGTTTCCTAGTACAAGTTCAGGCCTACACATCCCATCATGCGTAAAGTACTTTTGGCTAGACATTCAGACCTGCCTGAAGACATCACACACAATATGGGTCTGAGTGGTAGGTCATGTGAGGGCTTTTCCTCTGATGTCACGAGAAGATATAAATATGCATTTCTGTGATTTCATGGCGGCCACTGATGATTTGATGCAATAGAGTGACAGGGCACTCTCATTGATGCAGCGGCAGCAACAGATCACCATGCGTACTCAAAAAAATAAGGGAGACCCACAAGGTCACGGCCGGTCTCAACTCCTAATCTTTAATAACTGAATAACTTCCCCTTTCGTCCCTCATACCCTGTCACATCCGTCCACTGGGGTCCCGCCCCTGCCTCATCTTCTACATAACGATGTGGAAAGAACTGAACTGTGAACAGCCCCTAAAGGCTGATGATAGTTTATTTTTGTTGACCAGTCTTTGGAGCCCTGTGGGCCGATCGCCTTCTCCAAGCCATCCAGAGACTCACTCCAACCACATTTCAATCTGCAGTGGCTGTGCTCACACTGTCTGTAAGGTTGAGAGTGAATTGGATGCGTCTCGGCTCCTTCTTCCACCTCCTCTGCGTGTCTTCTTCAAATCTGCTTCCCTTGCAGCACTGCCTGTCTTCTTTTCTATGCCTCACTTTTTCTGAGTTGGAAACATGTGTGTATGTGTGTTTGTGCGTGTGTGTTCACGTTCTGCAACACTGGTCGCAGTAACAGTATATAGCCAATAAGCCACTATTTATCATACCTAGTGTTAACAAGGCAGAAACTAGGGTCTCTACAACAGGAGGTTTCATATTTAGAAAACCACTGGCCCATACGCTGGAACCCATGCCCATACCCCAAACACATCTCTTCTACCCCTAAAACTACCAGAATAGAGTAACACGTTTGGAAAGGGCATTATCTGAGGCAATAATGGAACTAGCCATCTGCTAAGAACCACCATCACACTTTTGCCATTTACATCATATATTGGACATCACCCAGACCTTTCTAACCCTTTTGCTGTTGCCCTTAGCCCCTGCCACATGATACTGATTTCCTGTTCCCTCACGAGCATCACGTTCATGCACAGGTCACTCTTTCTCAAAGGTAATTCCTCCAAACACGAACCGCCCAGCTCTTAACCTCTTGCTGCTATGAAGTGGGAACACAACTCTGCTGATGCGGACAAGACTATTATAACTTGAAGGCCACAGTCACATTTCTAATGACTTAACGTCTGCAGCAAATCATTTTGCCTGGCCAGGCTTCGGATAACTTTGGTACCTCTGACACATTCAATAGCGCCTCTCCTCTGGTCTTTATTAAATTACCTGTACAATGGAATGTAGGGCCCATTAGTCCAAGACCGCCTCAGTCACAGTATTAGCCTTCACCTCTAAACTGCTGGCTAATTCAACCAGATCACTTGGCGCTTCTATAGCACACAGACAGGTATTTTAATCTAAACTCCTGACAAGTTACGGAACATTATGCCCCCTATCACTAACCCTTCTCATACCTCTCACTCTCCTGCAATCAGTTCACAAAATCAACCAAATAGTACGCCCACACAAGGCCACCACAACTCCGCCTCCAAAAATGCAAACAATCACAACACCCTTAACTCAAACCACACACTACAGCCACACAAAACTCACACACCCTAACGACCACTAACCCATAACACCATGAAGGAGAGGGAACACACAGTGACCAGTTTTTCCCAACTCAAAAGTAAAAGCACTCTTGCACTATCCCTCTCCTCCCACTAACAAATTCTCCCTTCTTTTTTTCAGATCCGGCAGAGCACCTGCAGATCATGAAAAGTGCAGCTGTGCGCGGTATAAATCACATTAACATAACAGAATACCTAACGAGGTCTATATGGCTGTGAGCACTGTGTGGGAAAATAAATCACTGCATGGACTGCTGGGCTGCCACTAAAGTCAGAACTTTGGAATGAGGGCCATACATGAGAGTGATTGCATTCCGAGCATTAGGATTCTATGTGCTAATAGGATATATCTAAACCGAAAGAAGAAACACAATAGAGCAAAATAGCAAACGGCTAATAAATGCCCAGCTTCACCTTAATACTCTAACAGATGGATAATAATATCCGGTTTTTATGTCGACCTCCGTATAACTACTGTAAATATAGCGGTTAATAATACTCAATTTAGCGGTACTCAGATTATCAAGCTAAGAATGATGAAGGGTATAGTCAGCATGGTGAACTTGGGGTCTGGTAAACACATTATTTATTATTATTATATTATTATTACATGTGGGATTCTATTAAATTGGAATTTCTTGCATCTACGTGTTTCTGTTTCTACATTTACGATGCTCTGTTATGGTGTATATTGGCACCCAAATTTCCATTTGCTTGATCAATGTGTGGTTTCCTACAGCGGAATGCATGAGTTCATGCCCACTTTTTTGCAACCTATACAATGTCTGTCTCATAGAAAATCTTACTTGTCATACAGTACAATATCCGGAATCCAAATAGAATTTGATGGCACGCGGATAGATGTTATCCCGGCATAGTCCTTGGGATCCCATCTTAATTTAACATCAATCCATTCCTAAAAGAAGAAAAAAAAGCAATACTCAGTTACTAGACATAGTTGTGTGGTGATATGAACAAAGTATTAATTTCGAAAGTCCTCAGCAGTGATCTGCCCCAAACTGCTACTAAGTGCTGTGTTAAAATAGATGGGTTCCTCACTGAAGACACTGGAGTCACAGATGGGGTAATTAACTTCTTTAATTGAGTTCTGGTTACAAGTCTTCAAGCTCCAGGTTACAGGTAAGAACATTGGTTTAAAGGGACACAAAGACATCCACCAGCACCCTCTCCCTCAGGTAGCTCAACTGACATACACAGAACAGTGACAGGGAAATCACACGTCAACATTCCATGACTCAACATTCCACAGGCTTTCCAGGCATTCCAGCAGCTCACAGCACAGACATAAGGTAAGGGGCACATTACAACATATCTCACTCCTTTATATATATATTTTATCAAAAACAGACAGAGGGAGATAAGAACTTCAGAATTACTAAACTCACCAAGAAAAAGTATCTGAAACCAACAACTCCATACCAACACCAGAACAAGGAGAATAACTTCCTCCAACACAACCCCTCATCGTCCTAAAGGGTGGTAAAAAGCAGGGCCAAACAGCAGACCACTTACACCAGGGAACCAGCTCCAAACAGCTGCCGAACACATATTTACAATCAACTCACCCATCTAACTTTGACCATTCACAAACACACCGCGATGCACTGGAAAGCCCACCAGATAGCCAGCGCCACTCAAACCAACTGCTCACAAGAGATCAACTCAACCAGATAGCGCACAACCGTACACTGGGTGTCCAACACCCCGAAAGCCTGAAAACAAGCACTAAACTCAACCAACAGTAAACATGGGCTAATACCCCAAAACAACCAAAGTGCGAGAGAACTGCCCTCACTGAGAGCACTGTGTGTCCCCCTTCACACAGATGGCACATCACGCAGGCACATATGGAGATGTGTTGGGCATCCACACACCCAAACCCAACAAAATCACAACTAACAACTACTTGGGCCAATATAGCACTGACCCGGGTGTACAACACACTCAACCAACAGCCACAAACCACAACTATATAACACTGGGGTGTCCAACACCTCTACAACTCAAAATTCGGTGAGGGGCCGCACATCTCTCCCCCAACTTAAATGGCACAAGACTGCCCAAGCCCCACAACACCCCTGAGACAGCATGTAGGTAGGTCGGAGCCTCCAAAGACTGGCACTATTCTACCACAACACAATGACACCGGCTGCCTCAAACTTGACTGGTGGTTTGCTCAGCCACCAGACAAGCTTACATAACAAGACAAACAACACACACCTTCACCCACACAGCACACCATAATCAAGCGACCCAGGAACACAGTGCCCTAGCTTATAGTCCACGTTTTTCTGTTGGTTTCCTGTGAAGCAAAATGTACACATAAGCATGGAAATGCCTAGTTGTACACAATTATTAGTAAACAGAGGCCACACTGTGCATGAATCTTGCCATCCATACCAATACATTCTGAACCATATGCACACTAAACAGTTGTCAATCAGAACAGGCCTCACATCACAACTAACTTGCTACTCCTCTCTGGACTCAATGGAAATTCCTCTGAGAAACGCAAAAACTCAGGATCCAGATCTTGAAGTCTTTCCAAAATAACACGGCTTGAGGAATCCAGGATGGCCACACATAACAGGCAAAGCCCCCAATGCGCATCACCCACATTACTCACAGATGTTTTGTTAGATCCCCCAAAACAATGACACAAATGATAGTACCTGGTATCTCGTGCCCTTGCAACAGGATCCCTGCTGCTAATTCCGCACGGCTGACCTCCTCCTCCTAAACCAACCACAATTGAGCTCTCGACACATTTCTCCTTTGGCTGCCAACCTTCCTCGCACTGATCGTCCACCTCACAGCATCTTGCTCTCTTGGGACGCAACAACTCTTTGAAACCAACACCAGACCCTGCAATAAGTCTCAAGGACGCTCCTCTTGCAGCTCAACATTCACTTCCAGCTAATTCCGCCATCCAGAGCTCCTCTGCACCCATTAACCCTTCCCAGTACTTCCCACTGTCGCTGACAATGTCTCCACAACATTCCAAGGAAAGGACCTCCTCAGATTGTGAAGACACAACGGTCCGCTCCACCGTTGAGGAAGACTCTGGTGACATCATCTCTTCGCCTAGGCCGCCGCCAGGAACGGAGCCGAAACTCACTGGTGACAATGTCCCAATGAACACAGTACAACAAAGACCCAACCTACTGCACACTCTAAAAGAATTAGAGGTAAGAGCCAATAAGACTGGCTCCTAAAGAAACTTTAAAGGGTGGCGAGTGCTCCCCACATTAATGACAAGTGTTGCGTTTAACAATACAGTTATGTCGAGATAGACAAATCTTAAACACTATGTCAGAAAGTCGCACTAATATAAATGTTGTGTGCTAACCTGTCATCTGACAGCTAAATGTAACATGTGATGGTTTGACATGACAACCTGTTTGCATATGTCTAATTACAGTAAATGTTGCTTAAGTGAAATAGACAAACAATTCCTGCGTGGATAAATGCGCAGCTATTATGAATATAGCTGGATTCGGACCCAACATGTTTCATTCCGTAAAATCTCCTTCTAATTATGCTCAGAACTTCTTCAGGGGTTTATTACAGAATCAGCTGTGTTAGCTTCACACAAAATAAACAACAATATTATTACACACATGCATCCTCAATCGCTCTGTACAGAAGCTCTTGTCTTCTTTATTCAAATTACTGGACTCATCCGCAGAGAATCCAGTCACCTGTAACCGAGTGTGTAAAAACAGCTTTAATTAGTGCTGTTTACCTAATATTTGTATACACACACGCTATTTAAAACATATATGTTAAAAAGGGTGCTTATCACTGGAGTTGTTACTTGAGAGAGTTATCCGGTGAGTCAAGTGCCTGTTCAATAGGCTCAAACCTGCAAGGAAAACAAGGGTGTGTCTTTAGTGAAAAGTCTGGCAAAGAATCTTTAACTGTGTAAAGATTCAAACACTATGGACTATTATTGGCAAATCATGGAGGATGGTCGTAAGGCCTGAGTAAGGGCACTTACTTGGATTACCAACAGAAGTAAGCTTTGTCTGCTAATGTGTGGAGGGGTACTAGTTGATACGGGAGCAGTTCACTGGAAATATTGTAGTCAACCTAAAACATGACGAGATTGGGACTGTGAGAAGAACCATACTGGTTGCGGTTAGCTTTATAGCAGCAGATCATGAAAATAATAGTTTAGCAAAAAATTAATTAAAATGTTTCTTTTTTTATATGAAACCATGCCACACAGAGGCATGCATATGAAGCCTAGTTGTGACTTTTGAGATGTACAGTGGTCACGAAGCTGAAAAGTGATCGTGCCAAACGAATGTCTGCTGACCAGTTACATGAGAGAACTTGTGCTACGTATCCTTAGTCGGAGCAGCTAGAGAGACGGATGAGTCATT
Organism: Ambystoma mexicanum; assembly: GCA_002915635.3. Taxonomy (NCBI): domain Eukaryota; kingdom Metazoa; phylum Chordata; class Amphibia; order Caudata; family Ambystomatidae; genus Ambystoma; species Ambystoma mexicanum. Next base: position 3,354 of record PGSH02011991.1, on the reverse strand, counting down.
TTTCGTATGGTGTACTGGCAGACTTGCCAAAACTGACACTATTCTTGTGGTAGACCCACATAGCATGACCTGTATGGGTCATTATGCAACAGTTGCTGGTGCAATCACCTTCTGAACTGCTCGTTCTGTTTTAACAGCAGTGTGTCTGCATGTTGCTGCTGCTTGGACTGGACGGGAATCATGTCAGGCTCATGAATTTAACTAAATAGATGCCATGCCATCGGCTGCATTGACATTGTTACGAGTGTCATCAGCGTTCCATTGCTTGGGCAATGACCATCATCTCACACCGAGGACTGGGGAAATAGATGTCAGCCATTTTCGAGTGGTTTCTCACCGGTAACGGTATACGGTCATACAGTGTTTGGTATTGTGGAGGTCATGTTTGAGTTAAGGTGGCGATTACAGTGCTCAACAGACCGGTCATATCGGTGTTTTGTTCATATTGTGGTAGGTCCATGTTTGAGTTGACTGTGCTCTTGCGTGTTACAGTGTTCCCTTGCTCAATCAATCAGTAAGGGCTGTGAAAAATGAACACAATAAAAGGATATTGTGGTGGCGATCGCAATGTTGAAATGTAAAGTCTCAATCAATATTATTGTACGATAACTCGCTGCGCTCAACACAGAACAGGCCGTCGTGATTTTCATGAACTGTGACAGCTTGCGTCGGTCTACCAATGATTGAACGGTCAGGAGGCGAGTGGAGAGCCTTACTGGCCCGCACCTAGTGCTATTCGTTTGCTTTTGGACCGTCAGCTAGGAGGAATTTCTTTTGTCAGTGGAGAAAAGGGAAGCTTAGCCACTGTGGAGATTTAGGTAAATCCCCGCTGACCCGCTGTTCTCCCCACAGGATCAGACTTTTGACCCGCGCTGGTGTCTCCGCTCTTATAGGTCGTCCTCCCCTGATCCTGTTTTGATAAGATGAGCCTTCCATCCATGAGTTGCAGTGGCAGTGGGCTGCCTGTTGATAACCAGTTCCTTCACTTGGCTCGAAGGTTTGTGAGCTTCACAAGGTGGACAGTCATTAAGTGATCGGGCGCGAAAAAAAAATGTGCGATACAAAAAATGTCGAAAAAAAATGTCGACTTTCGTTTTTTTATTCATATATATTTTTTAGTGGGGTTCGGGTGAGCTTTTAAAAAAATGAGCGAAAACTTCTCAACAAAAAAAAATTAGAACAGGATCGGTTGGGGGACGCCCCCTATTCTAAAAAAAAATGAATTTTTGAAAAAAGTCGACAGTGCCATTTTTTTTTATTTTTGACATTTTTTTTTACTGACATTTGGCCCGATGTCGATTTTTGTTTGGTCGACATTAGGTACTATAACCGTTCCCAGATACACTATTGTACCCGAAAAGTGAGTAGTATAAGATGTTTCTTCACATGTCTGACTTTCATCCTCTTGCTCCGTATATCCTTGCAGTTTTGTAGCTTGACCCACGCGAAGAGTTCCTCATTGGTAGTGAGCAAAGTCAGGTAGATTTGTCTGTATCTATCACAGCTTCAAATAAATTAAGGCCAGAATGTAAGCCTGTTGTCTTGTGCTCCTTTGTATTCAGGTGAGTGTAGAGAATATTTGTGAGTTCGCGGGTAAATAATGCCTTATAACCGGGCTCCCTCGGGTAAAATTAGTCTATTGTGGTGAGAGAGTTCCTGTTGTCCTGTTGTCTCACCTTGTTGCTCCGTGGGAGGTCGGAGGTACGGCAAGATGCAATGGAGCTGGTCTGACCGAACCCGTGAACGTCTGGCGGTAACCTACAAACTGTAATCCAGGGTAATTTATCGTTGATAGGGAAGAACGTGAGTAGGTAGTTACTATTGTCCTCTCTTCCTTTGTTTCTAATTCTCTCTTGGTATCACCTTTGCTGGAATACTTGTTGCCTCTATGGTGTCTGCCGAGTATCTTGACGGTGCGGTTCGTCGTTCATTGATGGAACGTGCAGGCAAGGATTGCGAGTGGATTACTGATTTCGTCGTTAGCGAATAGATGGTGTGGGCTGTATCTAAGGCGGTGAGTATTTTTCTTGTCTTTCTCCTTGGCTTATGGCAGCGCTTGCGCTGCAGCAGGGCGGTGGCTCGTGAGCGGGCGTAAAATAACTTTTTCTTCCAGCTCAAAAGGCGGCGCGTGCGGATCCCAGGAATTTGTTAGATCATAGGTCTTTTGCTTTTATCTAACCTATTCTCCTTCTGTCTCCCTATTTTCTAGTGATAGTTGCAGTACTCTAGAGAGCCAAGGCACCTCCTGAGTTAAAACGGTGGGCCATTGTCAGGACTGGATGCAGACTTGCAGGTATGGTAGAGTGTTACGCTGCGGATGCAGAATAACGCGATAGATGTGCTGCTCTATCTGCGAGCGTGGTTTAAATGGCTCTCAAAGTAAGTCCATTGGTAAGGTATTTCCTCCCAGCCCCACCTGGTTAGAATAATTGTCCCTAGTGTAGATCTAGTCGCCTTCCAAGCCCCATTTGGCTTGGAGCTTCTCTGCTAGCAATGGTCTGCATCAGGTAAGCTTGCAGCATGGTCTGCATCAGGAGTCTACTCTATGAGCCTGTCTACTCTATAGAGAGGCCTGGACCCGCCTATATGGCGCCGAGGAACCGCCCACCCAAACAGCCTAGCAGGCGGTTTTTGGGCTTGCTCAAATAACTGTGCCTGCGCTTCCGGGAGGTTGCTGGACCTGGTTCTGTTCGCCGCCCAGGGGTAGGCCATCATGACGCACTCCCGCAAGGCCCTCCTAAAGTCGTTTCTTCCCGGTGGTTTTGGTTTGTCTGGAATTTCGGGGAATCTTTTCACCAATCGAGGTGCATGCACATGGTACTAGGTTCCCAAGACCTTGTCCTGTGCGTCCGTAACCTTTTCCGTGATTAAATAAAAAGTTTTGACTTCACGATCTTGAGGTCCGCAGGATGTTCTCAACCTTCAATTCGGCGCTTCCCGTCTAAAGGATGGGTGTCTTTTGATTGGCTTGGTTAGTCTTGTCTCGTGGTCATTGCACTGCCTTTCAAAGTGACAGCAATGAAAGATCGGCCGGTTGATTATTCGCATATTAGCCAGGTAAAGTCCAACTTGACGGCCACCGGGGTGATAATTGGCGTCTATACTAGCAGTAAAGGTCCAATAGTTCTGAAGTGGGCTTTAAAGATGTCCGCACGTTCCCTTGAGAGCTCGTATATGTGTTTTGTGGCCTACCATACTTGGTTCCCTTTCTGGTAGCTGTGTGAGTATCACTCCTTATGCGATCAGCCATTCTTCTTATGATTTCTCTTCCGCTTCTTATTAATTGTTGCAGATTGACCTCCTTAAAGGCCTGTGGTGTTGAATGTGTGCGTGTAGAATGGTCACTCGCGGGCA
>PGSH02011990.1:0-86577 GCA_002915635.3 Ambystoma mexicanum | reverse complement strand
ATAAGCATACCCTCCTATCTCCTAGACGGGACAGACATATAAAAGATAACCAAGAGGTGGTCAGGCCCCTTATCCAAAAGATAGCGTCAACCTCTGGAGAATGATGGGGGATGTCACTAAAGGGCCACAGGCTCGCATTGAGTGTGATATTACCTCACAGGTTTGGCTGAATTATATAACAACCAAATACTCTCGCCCAAAGTTAGTGATGAAGTCCAGCTAGGTCTAGATGACGAGGGGGTGGAACAGAGTGATCTCGGCTGGGATTCTGACCATGTCCTATGGACGATTGGTCAAGCAAAACCGTCAAGGGCTCATTGCCCGAACACTATTTCTCCGGCACTAATTAAAAGTAAACCGCAGGTCTGGGTCTATCCCTTGCGGGACCTTTTCTATCACATCATTTTGACAATCACAGTACCATCTACGTGGAGAGAATCCCTTATTCCTCTTTTTAAGCAGGGAGTCAAGAGGGATCCAACACATTTTAGACATATAGCCCTCATGGACTCTACCTGCAAAATATTTGGAACCCTTCTTTTAAGAGATCTTAAGGTACAAATCACCTCACTAATGTTGCTTTCAGAATATCAGATAGGGTTTTCAAGCAGGAATGGGGACCTCACTAAATGCTCTGACGATGACTCATCTGACGGTGAAACAGTGGGCACAGTATATCGGGCATCAATAGATATGTCAAATGCTTTTGATACCATGAATAGATCGAGCTTGTGGAAGAAACTCAAAACAATAAACATCCCAACTAGACTGATACAGCTTTTGGCAACGCTGCACTCGGACACCACACTAAGGGTTAGGCTGAGCAGGGAAGGAGCCATGACGGACCCTATAGCTGCATTTGTTGGCTTGCGGAAGGGATGCGTCATGGCTCCAACCTTCTTTAACCTTTACTTGGCTGACCTTAAAAAAGTCTGGGAGGGAGGCACAACCAACTCAATCAGACTGGGCTCTGTATCCTTAGACGGGATCACCTTTGCGGATGATATTATTTTGTTTGTTATGACACCCACTGGGATGCAGAGGAAGCTAACTCTCTTCTTTTACTACGCAGTAGAAAAATATCCTTAAGGTGAATGAACAAAAGTCCAAGGTTATTGTCTTCTCCAACAAGAGGTGGCCCAAGGACATGACATGGCATGTGGGAGGAAATCCCCTTGACAGGGCATACTCACTGTGATACCTGGGGTACAATATTACCAACACTAGCTCCAGAGAGGGCTGGGAAAATTCGATTAAGGAAAGATTCCCGCAGCTAGTAAAAATTAAGTGAATTTACTCCCAGCTGTGTCATTTTTCCTTAAATCCTCTGCTGCAGTATTATCTGTCAAGTGTCAAACCCATCTTGTTGTACAGTCTAGAGCTCTCACTGAGTGACTTGGGAACCTACCTGTACTCTGCCCATGGGATGCTTTGGAAAAGAACACTGGGACTGGCAATCTCAGTCCCGAACCCAGACATTAGACACAAATTTGGTCTAATCTCCCTGGCCACTAGAGCCAAGTGGACGAAACTGGCTGAGTTTGCCAAACTACTAAATCCGCCAGCGATGTCCCACTATCAGAGTTGGGGAGAAGAGCAAACAAGACTGTCAGGTGCCTCCATGACAGAGTGTAAGGCCCAGATGAACGAAACACTCTTGGTCATTGTCTCGTCTAAAGAAGAGCTCACTACTAATATGGTTACCCTAAAGATCAAGCTCTTCAAATATGACTGGGCAACTACTGCCGGTCAGTTGGGCACCTAGTCCCTGTATGGCGAGTACGGCAAATATTGCAGTAAAAGAGTGGAGATTTCCAAATACATTCTTAGCTTCCCATGCCGCAAAAGGCGGGCAATATATTTACATTTTCGAATCAACCAAATTCCACGTTAGAAAGAACTAGTAAGTGGGATCTGGTTCCGGGGAATCCGAACTGCAGGTTTTGCTCAAACTGTGCTGCCAGGGAAACCATTAAACACTTTGTGAGTGGCGCCATGTGGTCTGGTATGATGGGAGGAAAGCGGCAGAGCCTGATTTTTGCATTGTGTGAGTTTCTCAAATTATTAGTAAGAAAGATTGAAGAGCTACAAAAACATCTTAAATGTCCCTTAAATGTCCCCCAGCAAATTGTTAACCCAACTTGTGATTTTCTTTTAATGAGGTAAATTGGTTTTGAATGTATTCATGGAAATGTTAAATGATACATTGATATTTTTATTTCTTTCTTCTCTTTTTGTATGTAATAGTGAAAGGTTTGCACACTTGTCTGAACCAAAACACTAATACAAATATTTTTTAAAGTGATTAATTGGAAACTTTGTTATGTCCCTCTACTAACGGGTAAATTGTAATTCAAATTCATATAATATTTGCAAGGACAATATCTCTGAGTCTTGTCCTTACGGCACAAAGTTCCTCTCAAAAGCCTTCTGACCAAGCATCGTTTTATACTTTCAACATAATCCCATTAGCACTGGGGACTGCAACATGTGACTCTCATGATGTTCTGGACTACAAGTCCTATGATCCCATATCATTGACTATGCTGGCTAGGGTTGATGGGGGCTGCAGTCCAAAACATCTGGAGAGTAATAGGTTGCAGAGCACTGCATTAGTTGATTTCCTAATGTGAATCTCTGCTGTGCTGAAATGGAAATAGCCTTCGCAGATCAGGTGGGATTCCTAAGCAGTTATGAATGACAGGGAGAGAAGCACTAATTTGAAAACATCGGCCTCATTACAACCCTGCCGGTCCGGTAACATCGGTGCCAGTAGGGTTACCGGCACCGTTGTTACCGGACCAGCAGAGTACAAGGTTGCGGGACATGTGACTTTCCGCCTGCCCGGTCTGACCTGGCGGGCGGAAAGGCACCCGCTCGCAGACCTTGACGGTAGTACGGGCACCATTATGAATGGTGCCCGTGCATCCGTCCAGGCCATTCCCATTGAGTCCTACTGGACTCAATGGGAATGGGGAGTGACTTTTTCCGATGTCTCAGGGACCGCCGGGGCAGTAATGCCCCAGTGATTCCCCATTGCCAGTCGCCAGAAAAAATACAGAACTCTGGCAGCAGCCTGCCGTTTTTACCGACACGACTATCGCCAGAGTTGTAATGAAGCCCATTGTCTCCCAATGAGTCGTGTTGCCGATTTAATGAAGTCCTGTTTTACAGCCGCTGTGTCTTTGACATCCGTCACCCATATCCCCATCTTCAAGTACCCCTTTTGGAGAGGAAGTAATACAATTCCTTGAAATTCAATTGCTAGACATGAAAAAGCCAGTGATTTTATTGAAGTCGAATACTGGCATGCTTAAAGTACCTGATTTGTGTGACAAACAAATGGAAGTGAACAGTCAAGAATACAGGTGGAATACAGGTAGAATACAGGTGGAATACAGGTGGAATACAGGTGGAATACAGGCAGGATATACGCAGAAATCGCCTTCCCTCTGTATTAAGCCTACCAACAAAATAGAATGCATTGTAGACATGTATTTTGTGTTAGTCACACCTGGAGAGCAAGAGAAGCAAACATGCTATCAGCATATTTAAGAATACCTTCTGAGGATCCACAACTAGGAGTCATACTTTAAACACGCTGCAGTCTATGCAAGTCTGTTTACTGAGCTCCTGTTTTTGGACGTAGATATAAAAAGACTCAAAAGGCATTCGAAGAAAGCACTGCCCACACACCATATTGCAAATATTAGCACCTTTGGTGAGCCACACAGCCAATCATGCTTCTTAGAACGCCAGCTGAATGCAATGGCGCAAGAGAGCTTTCCGAGCAGCTGAAGGGCTGCGCGCCGCTGCACGTCGCTGAGCGCTGCTGCGCCCCTCATTATGTCACCATAACTAACACAGAAATCAGATCTCATTAGAGAGGCACAACCTCGAAGATGCGTTTGTTAATTTTAATTTTTAACTTTTTTGTAATTTGAAGACAGCCCTTAGCACCCATCACTGGTTCTCATGTGTACTAATTGGTATAACACACAGGACGGTGAGATGACCCTTCTGGAAATACCAACGCCACCTGTGTTAAGGGACCCTCACTTTGCATGGGCCCTTCACTTGGGATGTGGACCATTAACAACAGGATCAGTTTGATGTTCCTTGTGTTCCTTGTTTTAACACCTTATTTTAACATTTGAATGTTGTCTAGCCTTTGTAAACAAAGAGTCGCCTTTGCAGACACAGAGTCACCTTTGTAAAATCCGCAAAGCGTCTAAACCTCTGTTACAAGTCCTGCTGTTTCTCTCCCAAGATTCAGCACACATGCCCAGTATCTCCCTAGTCAACATTCATCCTGGGCAACACCCACTCCAAGGTTCCAAGTACGTCCTCTGTGTTCCTTTGTTTTTAACCTGCTTTCAACCTGTTTTTGTGATTTGGATTATTATTAGTTCAGGTAGTGTGCATCACGGAGAAGCGGCGACTTTAAACTTTTTGCTAATCCTTACCGGCATTGCGAGCAAGTGAGCGAGGAGGGCTCCTGCTCTTGCTGGGATCCGCTTCCTGGAGGAGGCGGCGACTGCGAGGACTGACACGTGACTGATCACGTGACCTGAACGCCGTATTTAAAGGAGAGACAGCCGCCCGAGCGGTGTAGTGTGCATCACGGAGAAGCGGCGACTTTAAACTTTTTGCTAATCCTTACCGGCATTGCGAGCAAGTGAGCGAGGAGGGCTCCTGCTCTTGCTGGGATCCGCTTCCTGGAGGAGGCGGCGACTGCGAGGACTGACACGTGACTGATCACGTGACCCAAACGCCGTATTTCAAGGAGAGACAGCCGCCCGAGCGGAGTAGTGTGCATCACGGAGAAGCGGCGACTTTAAACTTTTTACTAATCCTTACCGGCATTGCGAGCAAGTGAGCGAGGAGGGCTCCTGCTCTTGCTGGGATCCGCTTCCTGGAGGAGGCGGCGACTGCGAGGACTGACACGTGACTGATCACGTGACCTGAACGCCGTATTTAAAGGAGAGACAGCCGCCCGAGCGGTGTAGTGTGCATCACGGAGAAGCGGCGACTTTAAACTTTTACTAATCCTTACCGGCATTGCGAGCAAGTGAGCGAGGAGGGCTCCTGCTCTTGCTGGGATCCGCTTCCTGGAGGAGGCGGCGACTGCGAGGACTGACACGTGACTGATCACGTGACCTGAACGCCGTATTTAAAGGAGAGACAGCCGCCCGAGCGGTGTAGTGTGCATCACGGAGAAGCGGCGACTTTAAACTTTTTGCTAATCCTTACCGGCATTGCGAGCAAGTGAGCGAGGAGGGCTCCTGCTCTTGCTGGGATCCGCTTCCTGGAGGAGGCGGCGACTGCGAGGACTGACACGTGACTGATCACGTGACCTGAACGCCGTATTTAAAGGAGAGACAGCCACCCTTGCGGCGTTAAGCCCGACAGGGGTAAAGGGCACTGGCTGTTGTGCAGCTGTTAGGCACTGGTGGTGCACTGAGGGAGACTGCGGAGGTATTACCCTCTTTGAACCCTCTAGGTTTTTAACCAAGCCAAAACAGCAAGTGCGGATCCAAACACCACGGTGCACGTACAGGTAACCAGCTTATACTATCACTATTTGATCATTGAAAAAATTGCCTGTATAAAACGGGAGAGAGAGGAAGGAGAAGGTGACTGATTTGAACTAGGCATTGCCATAGTGCCAAAAGACCAAGGTACCTTGGGAAAGCTAAAAGCCCTAAACTCTCCCTAACCTGCTTATTGCCTATACTATCACTGCAACCCGCTCGCTATTCTAGGCAAACCTTTCGGGAGCGTGGCAATAAACTGCCATAGCCCAAGGTAGTGGTGCTGCTCAAAAAGGCGGCTTTTATCTATTCCCTCCCTTGGACTTGAGCAGAGCTAGGAAAGGAGTTGTAACTAAATCCATCTTGGCTAAGAGAATGCCGGGTAAGGCATCAAATCGAAATAAAATGGCAAGGGGGAGGAAACCCTATGGCCTACGATCTAATAAAGGACCTATAGCGGACTTGAGTAAAACTCCTTTGGCGGAAAATGGAGATATGAACGCCGCAGGAGGTAAAGAGGTGGTTCCCCTAAAAGGCCCTCTGGATGCATACTTTCCCAGTAAACCACAGGAGGGAAGGCACGCGATTGGCCCAAAAAAAGGGAATACGCCTCAAATAGAGGGAGAAGGTAGTTACCTACCACTAGATCTTGATAATGACTCCCTGCTACAGTTGTGCTATGCCCTGCAGGAGCAAGTGGGTACACAAGAGGGGAAACAAATGGAGGAAAAAGCCGGAGGGTCTCCTGTCCTTAGAGATTTTATACCAGACACCCCGGCGCAAATAGGATCTATGTTGCCGACCTTGGAGAACTTGGCTAATACCCCTTCGTTGGGGGATGAGGAACACCCCATCCTTGTATCCTCTGCCTCGCAAACAGACCCTACTTTGTCCTCCCCCTCACCAACTATCATCCCTATACCCGCAACAATGGAGCCACGTCTATCGGCTAGTCCAAATATGGCCTTTGACTCTGGAAATTCTGTACATGACCTTGCAGCATCAGATTATAGCACTCATGAAACATCACAATCTGAGAACTCAACACTCAACTTTGCCATCAAAATACTGCTAAAACTCTGTGGTAGGATTCATGAAGACCAAAAAGCTCAGGGGAGAGTGGTCCTGGCTCTCTATAAACTGCTGAGAGACTCTATCAAACTACCAACCATCCCCTGCATTGACTTGCGGGAACTACCACCCATTGCTTTATCTCCAAAGGGTCAGGGAAAGACAATCCCAAGACCAACATTAGACAAAGAAACCACGATGGAGGAGGAACATGGACCTCCTCTTACAGGGGAGCGGGTGGTGGAAAATAGAACACAGCCCTCCAGAAAACAGAGAAGACTGGCAAAGAAAGCTGAGGAAAAAACCCAAAATTCCCCCCCGCCCCGAAACTCTACCCCGCGGCCACCAGTTAAAAATCTATCTAAAAAACAACGTAAACGGGTGGCCAGAAGGAAACGAAGATCGGCCCAAACTGTGGGCACATTAACCAGCTGGTTAATGGAGGAACAACGGGGACAACCTAGCCAGCACTCGGAAGCCCAGATGCAAAATTGCTCTGAGCTAGGAGAAGGGCTACAAAATTCTGTATCTATTCCCAGGCAGGCAACTGAGGCTGCCGTACCGACCCCTCCTTTTCCCCAACACATGCCTACCAAAACTCCTTGTGTGGAGAACAGGGAGCCCTCGAGTAACGAAAAATTGGACATCAAAAAAGTTACTATAGCGCCCATTGAGGGGGAAAAAATGGGCACCCAATTAAACAGATCTGCACTCTTTGCTCTTCTTTCAAAAATTCCATCACTGAGGATACTAAATAATAGCGATGTCAGCTTTGTTGAACCCTCACTCCAAAAGGGAGTAAAATTAACCACAATTCATTGCTGCTTACCAGAGACAGCTGCCATGATAAGGGCAAACTGGTCGTCCCTAGAATATCTGGGATATAAATTAGACGTACCCATACCTACTGTTTTGATGGAGGAAAAGTGCCTGAAATGCTCTTGCACTTGTACCTCTGGTGCAGCCGGATCAACAACACCAAAGGCTGCGCATAGTCTCACTGATGAACAAGGGTGGGAATGGCTACAACGAATGTTTGATCAGAAGAAAAGGGAATGAACTTTTACCATCATTAGTTGGAATACGAGGGGATATAGTCATTGGATAAATGGGGGAACCTCCTGTAATATCCTCTTAGCTGCGGACATATTCCTACTGCAAGAAACTTGGGTAACTTTCGACTTGGCGTTCGATGGCTATACTATATTTCAATGTATGGCAGTAAGGGGAGACAGGGGTAGACCGAAAGGAGGTCTCCTAATTGGTGTTAAGTCTACATACAACCCGAAATTGATTTACCAGGACAACCCAGGAGGAAACGCCTTGGCGATTGAAATAAATTCGCCGGGTGGTTGGGTAGGTTGTAATAAGGTCCTGATAATTAATATCTATGATCCGCCGGGTGAGCAGTACACAGAAGCCATAGGAGATAAATTGGATACTGTTTTGTCTGATTGGTACACAGGGGATAAAAAGCCAGCAGTGATACTTTGTGGAGATCTGAACGCAAAATGCTCTGACTTGGAGGGGTGTGGGAACTACCGCTATATCCAGAATACATGCGATATGCCCCTAACGAGGTGTAATAACAAAGGAAACCTCTGGTTGGACATTATTAGAGAATGGAACTTGACCTTACTAAATGGCCGAACTAGGGGAGATATACCTGGGAAAGACTCCTGGTCTGTGGGGGAAAAGAGCTCTGTTCTGGACTATGTGGCCGTATCAGAGTATATCCTCTCATATGTCATGCATTTTGACATCATGTTGAACGATTTTAGCGACCATGGATCCCTCACATTGGTTCTAGAGGGTGGAGGGGATAGTATAAAGGTGGATTCTTGTAAAGATTTGGCTTCTAACCTTGCGGGTAACAAGATTAGATGGACACACAGATATATTGAAAAAATGACCTCTATCTCCTTCCCTAGTGATAAGACCATCAAGCAATTAATGTGGGGTAAGAGTCCTGAGGAAATTGAATCTTGGATTACCCACTTAACACACTCACTCTTTAAAGCTAATCCTACTCCAATGATAAGTTGGAAGAGTGGGGGTAATCGAACATTTGATGCTAATATCAGAGACCAGAAACGCCTTATGAGAAGAGCCCTAAGATCCTTAAGAACACACAAAACTCCTATCTCTGAGGTGGATATATTTACTTCGGAGACCTTAAAGATAAAACGTAATTATCACAACTGGCTAAAAAGATACCGCCAGACTCAAAAAAGAAGTAAATGGCAAAAATTTGCTGAAGCTCTTTGCAGTAAAAATAGTCGCAAGATCTGGCAAATATTGGCAAAGGCGGGGGGAGAACAGAAATTGAAGGTCTTAAACCCCATACAGGGAGAAAAATGGGTAGGTTATATTTCAAACAAATTCTTTAGAGAGAATACGATCAATACACAAAGCACTATGGGGGCACTAACGTGGCACCTCCCCCTGAGCTATAGTTATATAAAACAGGCTATACTGAATTTAAAATCATCCAATGCTCCCGGCCCAAATGGCCTTGCTAATGCGGTATTGAAGCAGGACCCACATAATTGGGCACAGATACTACTCACACTATATTCTAGGATCTGTAGATCTAGACAAATTCCTACTTCTTGGAATAAGTCTATATTAATACCTATATATAAAAAGGGGGAGCGCACCTTACCGGCCAATTATCGCCTACTCTCAATGCTGGATGTGAGCAGTAAAATCTTTAATACGCTGGTTCTTAAAGAGATTGAAAATTGGGCTTCTGAAAGACAGATTTTGCATTATGCCCAAACTGGCTTTAGACCCGGAGCAGGCACTACCCATAACATCAGGGCCCTAGACATGCTAATAAATAACACCATGAGCTGTAAGGATGCCACACTCTTCATTGCCTTTGTAGACTTTACAAGTGCTTTCGATCTGGTGGATCGGGATATCCTGTGGTGCAAGTTAAAAGATATGGAATGCCCACACTGGATTGTAGATATCCTGATAGCCCTACACAGCAATACCACTACAAGGGTCCGCCTTAATGACCGGGGGGAGGTATCCAAAGAGATCTGTACCAACATAGGAGTAAAGCAGGGATGCGTAACGGCTCCTATGCTATATAATTTATATGTAGCAGATTTGCTGGCATGTATGGCATTAAAATCAAACTGCCCACCTAAATTGAAGGATACCCCACTTACGGGAATGCTATACGCAGATGATCTAATTTTATTTGACCGGACATTAACCGGTATTAAGTCTCTACTTAATGAACTACAGAAATACTCTGCTAAATTGGGCCTTGTTATAAACTTGGAAAAAACAAAAATAATGGTTATTGCAAGAAAAGGGCCAAGACGATCTGGCATTGAGACTAATTTGGGAACTATTGCAGTGGTGAAGCAATACCCATATCTGGGGTTGGATTTTATGGCCTTATCAGACTATGAAGCCATTATCAGAAACAAAAAAAGACGAGCTAAATTGCTCACCCTCCAGGCATGTAGATTTGCTAAGGGGACTGCTGGCTTTAGCATGGCTGGTATCATGAAGTTGTATATGCAATGCTTTGTCCCTGCTGTTCTATATGGCCTGGAGGCCTTAGCAATGCAAGACTTGATGTGGCTAAACATACTAGAGGGACACTACTGGCGCTCTGTCTTTGGCCTGGGACCGTCTTGCTCAGTACAGTATCTAAGATTGGAACTGGGTCTTGTCTCTTTGAGAGGGATGGCACTGCGCGCGAGAGGTTCCTTCTACTTGAAAGCCTTAGCCAACCCACGTTGTAAATTGCTCAAACTGGCAGGGCAAAGCTTTGACCTGGAAAAACACCCTAGCGGGGGATCTTATAAACAATTGAATGAATCACTGTTTACGGAGATAGACTGGCCCTATGAAAAGCTAAAACATTTACCGTTTATGCACCAGAAAAGAGCTTTCCAAGACAAGCTGAATAAGTGGGACTGGTGCTTGAATGTGGAGCACTTAGCTACCTTAAAAGGGTATGAGGCAGTACTTCATGTCACCCATAGATATCTTAGACCCCAGGTGTATCTCTTGCTCACCCCGGCACCTGATGTTAGACGCTTCTTGCTACAATTAAGAACAAACCAGCTCCCCGTGCTTACCATAATTGGCCCAAGGTTAAAAATCCCTCGTGAATCTAGAACATGTAGAATATGTAAGAAAATAGGAGCACTAGAATCTGCCCGGCACGTACTAACACTTTGCCCAAAATTGGGACCGGTATACATGAACTCATATGAAAAATGGGTCCACAACCCTGAGGCAATAAAAGATGAGTTCTTTTGGTACGGATGTTTGAACCCAGTCACTTTAGGCCTTCAGCTAGCTCTCTTTAGGGTATGGAACCATGTGAAGCCTTTACTTCAGTGAAAACCTTAACACTTTAGTTTTAAAGTGATACTGAACGGTCTTTTCAATACACTACTTTATTGGGCTGGGGAATTCCCAACAATTATAGGTGCTCACCTGGTAGAGCAACTCACCTATTTTTACTTTCTACTTATCAAACTCCTTTACGTGGTTGCTATGTGATGTATTTATTTTCTCATACTTTTATATTTTTATATCTTGTATTCTATATGAATGAGCTGATATGCTTTGTCTTATTTATTCATGCTCTGTTTATGTTCTGTCTGTATTTTGAGATGTATATATGTGTATATACTTATGAGGTGTGTAAAATCCAATTTTTGGATTGTATCACAATAAAGTATAAATTAGTTCAAAACCCTGGGCGAGGTTTAACAGCTGTTATCCACCCCTAAAAATGTGCCCTTGGCTTCAGCTCAGATCAATACCTCAGGTGTGCTCTGATAACACCTGTTATGGCCCTCTCCAGCAGGGCTGTAACGGCTCATTGATCTGATTTCTGTCCCAATACACTGTGCATCCAGTGAACAGTGGGGTTTGCAACATCTGGTTTCCACGAGACAGTCATGAAATAAATCATGACTGACCCCAAAAATAGTTATTTACTTTCTATGCATGTGCATCCCATATGTCATTGTGTGACATCATATTTGCAGAGAATTCCTGAATTTGTCAAAATGGCACTTTGTAAAACATTCGCAGACTGGAGCAGATGACTTTTCATACTGCCTCTGCTAAAATATCCTTCCAGCAAAGAAGTGTTCTGCATTATTCAGGGGTCTCCAAATGCAGCCCTTAAGTTCCCAAACACAACGAGTTTAAAAGGTTAACCACTGACTATGTAAATAACTCAAATTTAGATTTACTATGTGCAAAAGCACTTTCTGTGGTTATCCTGAAAACATGGAGTGGACTTCATTCTCGACGAGCAAACCCAGAGAGCCCTGTTCCAACCATCCACTACAATTCATAGAACCAAATCATGGTTCCTACTGACAGCAAATAATGGTGAAATGACAACGAGGCAAAAGCTCTTTTGTTAGTGGATATTTATTGTCAAAAGCAAAAGGAGGAGTATAGAAGTTAAAGGCAGCAAAAATAAGTGGAAAATAATATGCCACCATGTTCCCGCAATAGCTCCAACGACTAGACTTAGAGTGGTGCATATTATGAACCTTTCGCAACATATAAACGTTGCTTTTGCAGAATTCAGAAGGATTCTGTTACATCTGTTCATATTTCAGAGGTGTCTTCCCATGTTTCCCATGTATTGGCTTTGTTACAGTAGTTCAATGCCAATGTATAGTTGGCCGCCCTTATTGCCTGTGACCGGAGCCCAGTGGACCACCAGAGAACTGAGGGGACTTTGAGTCTTCCACCTTGATGTTAGAAGACAGTTCCCCATCCATCCTCCTCCCCTCCTTCCCCTGCAGTACAGCCACCATCTTTATTTCCATTAGTGGGAGAGGCTATGCCTCCCATGAAGAATAATAACAAATTGTGTAATTTTACCATGTTAGGCTGTGAATGAACAGCACTACACTCTCAAGGGGGAAATAAAAATCCCAAGAGATGTTAGACAGATATTTAGTGTTGTATGTAACAGTGAACAATCAATATAGTTATATTTTCATTTTACAACTTTTGTACAAAAGCTTGTAAATATGTAAGTGAAAACACTTAGATCAAAACAACACTAGCCTTTTACAATGAGGTTTTTTAAATCTAAAATAATTGTAATCTTAAATACTTGTAATTTCTATGAATTATGCATCTTCAACAAGTTGTTGTTGCGAAACATTATTCATAGACATGACCTGAGTGTGAATCTCTCCTCCGCTGTAAATACCCAATGCATTTATGGTTTTTGATAGACCTGTTGTTTGCAGACAGTTTTCTTGTGTTCCTAAAATTCAAAGTAAATGCAAAAATATGTATTCCTTATTAAATAAATCAACCAATAACTTATTAACTAAAAGTATTTCAACACTATCCACCGAACAACGTACTGTCTAAACATAGCCACAACTTGACTATTTGTTCAGGTAAATTCTGTCTCTGTTATGGAAAAAATGATAATAACAGGTTTTGTATCCACTAACATTTTGAAAATAATATAGAGTCGTTGAGTCTAACACTAGTCTTTGGTTCACATAAATAGATATTACCTATTTGATGTTCCTACTAAGGAATATTAAACCAGTTCTTCCAATTATCAGAATCAGAATACATCCCAGACTTCTTAATTGAGTTGTTTTTAGTACATAACAATTCAAAAAAAGTAAAAGATAATAGAGTATTCAACAAAAATGCCACCTTTATTTTGATAGTTTTACTACAATTAACTGAGTATGTACCTCTTGTTATCATTTTTATTAACCTAACCTTTAAATTAGAGGGTAAAAGGCCTCCGGAAGATAATAATGCAGTGTGATGTTCTAAGATCCCTAGCGCCAAAGAACAATGACGTTCTGATCTTCTATTTAAAGATCCTGCAGCATAGTGTGCCAATTCTGTAGTCAGAACAGACAGTACATTTGTTTCTAGATAATTACCGGATGCCATATTTGAATGGATATCATAGTGTTTAGAACATCATCAAACTAATTTAGCATACTGTGTTTTTGGATATATCAGCCTACTGCTAGGTCTTACATTATGACTAGTCTGGATACTTCTAAAAACCTTCTCAAATGACAACAAATAAGAATGTGTTTATGTCCCTGACACTTGCTTCTGGTTTAGTAAAGAATGCCATATTTCCAAAGACATATTCTGTCACTTTATGTTCTTAAAAACAAGAAATAAGCATCATTCATAGCTTACTCAGGATTTTTTACGGTTGCTTTAAAAAAAAGACATCTAATCTCATGAAGAATTATTTAAATAAACATTGTATGAATAATATATATCATCACTTTCTGTGGTATGCAAGATATCAGAAGAGTTTGTGTACTTTACCTTCCAGTAATCAACATTAATCACATTATTAATACTTTTAAACTATATTATGCAATTTTGTTAGTATCCAATGAAGAAACTTGTGTTCTACACTAATTATATTACATTACCATCCTTGTCATAGCATTGGAAATATTTTAGGCCACATTCACATAGTTATTATCTGAATTTTCACTTAGGTCATGAAAATGATAAACAACTATGGAGCATCCTTAACATTCTACTTCTTTTTAAATACATGTTTTCAATAAATCATATAGATAGGAATGATTCATTCGAATATATTGTACATGAATATGTCCAGTCTTCTTATCGGTAACAGTATTTGAATAAATACCTTCACCAAATACAATACATTCTAATTTTAAATCTAGATCTATAGCTTACTCATTACATAATCCAACAGATATTCTTATGTCATTCAAACAAAGCAGGACAAGTTAATTTCCAAATGCATGCCTTTCATCAAATTCTAAATTCATCCCTAATTTGAGCTATCCTTATTGTCAGACTTGTACAAAATAGGCTTCATGGACATTTGATTGTGTAAGCATTATTGTTGGAATGGCAAGTCGCAAAACAATTGAGGTGGATCAATTTCACCCTTAATCAGATTGTCTAGTATGTTCTCTTGTATTAAATGATTGCAGTGTTAACAATTCCTACATGCAAAGGTTCCCGTTTTGGTAGAAGTTAATTCTATTGGTAATGTTAATGAGCATTCTGCTTTTAGTACCATATTTCTCAAACAGCTGCTCCTCCTTAAACCACAGAGGTTATTGCTACAGATCACTTATATTGCACACTGGATAAGGGTATCACAACCATGTTATACATCATCCTCTTGTTCCCAAGGCAAGCATGTTGCCCCTGGGCTATCATCTGCCTAGATTCTGGAAATAGGTGGATCAATAGCTCACCATGTTGACTAATGATTGTATCCACATACCCTCATACTTGATGTTGAGAATGATTTTTTTTAAACGGTTGGTTTTTCCTATTTTCATCAACTCCTCTCTTTTCACCATCATACATTATGATACTGCCTTCTGCGTACCTTTTGTAATACACAATATTTCATTACACTTGTTTGTAAGATTCCTGCTTTGTTTTTCAATTTCTGTTTGATTAGATGCAGTCGTTGTTTATCTAAGCAACTGACTATAAGGAAGTTCTCTGATTGTACTTGGTGGATGAAAATGAGGACCCATGATTACTTTTCATTGTCATTAGGTTTGGTGAATATTGTTGTCTCAAATATACCATCAACAATAAGTCATTGCACACATCTAGAAAATGGTTTGTGTTGTACTAGTATCCATGGTAAATGTTATACTGTCATGGACTGAATTCAACTATCTCACAAATGTGCCTTATTCTACTTAATTGCCTCTCCATATTCTAATAATATCATCTATATATGATGATAAAATATAAGAGGTTTATTCTATTGATTTGAATTTAGTGGATGTTTATTTTCAAAGTAAAACATGAAAGTATTAGCATACAGAAAAGCTATTCTGGCTCCGAAAGATGTTCTTGATATCTGTTAATAAGATTGATACTGAACTTGATTTTTTTTTATAGGGTCAATTTCATCATGAGTTATCATACTGCGGTAATAACCATTCCTTCACCTCCATTCTTTCCTTGTAGGGAATGGAGGTACATAAAGTGGTCATGTCTATGGTAAATAACATATCTAAATTGGGTTAATAATCAATAGTTAGTAATGATCGTAGGATATCTCCTGTCTCTTTTAGTAAGTATTTGTTTTTTTAAATGATAGATTGTACAATCTTCTATCTATGTTTATTTTTATATAGCGTAGTTCGCCCAATGGCCTCAAAGTGCTCACAAAGACAGACAGACGTGGATTCACACAGAGGAATGAGAGACAAGGTGCTGATTTTCGGGAAGCGGACGGAAAGGAAGTTGATTACAATGTTCCTTCGTCAAACAGCCAGGTCTTAAATCTTGTCAATGAAATGTGCCAAAGTTTCCGGAATGCTGTTTGTAGTTACTATTAGTCTCCCTAGTTGGTTTTTATCATTTTCTATGAGCCTTTAGCGATGGATAGCTTTATGGCCTTATCATAAATTCATTTACTATAATTATTTACTGTTTCAGTTAAAAGTTATTCAATAAGATTTGTGATTGGTGGTGTGGGATCAAAGTCAATCCGAATGCGCGTAAGCCTGTCACATAATGGCCTTGAACTTTCTTGTAGATAGTCCATTGTGTTTAAAAAATCTATTGCTCCACCTTTATCAGATGGTTTCACAGTCAGTTTCTGAATTTTGTGCAGTTTCATAATTTCTTTGTGTTCCTTGTATGTAAGACTTGCTCTTGATTTCTTGGAAATGCTAAATGTCAAAAATATTTTATGAAACCATTCTAAAATATCTTATTTGGCTTTTTGGTTACATATCCTTGTATATCTGAATTCTTGGTGTTCATCCTATTCAGGCATTATTTTGTTGACAGTGTCTAATGTCACATAGAATTTCTTGAAGATGAGAAATGACAAGACCTTTTTTTTCATTCTCCTCATGGAAAATCCAGTCTCTTTTTTTGGGACACTACCATATGTAGCCATTTTTTGAAAAATGGTGAATCACATAAGTCTTGATTGGCTTAAAAGGGTGTCCAGTGTTTTTCTACACATGTACTGTGTTTACATGTTCCTGTACATTACAGATACATGCTTCACACATACATTTTAAAGTGTCTGTGTCTGCGTGGTTTGTATTTATATAAAAGGAGAGATGCTGCTCATCCATACATATTACTCTACATAACACAGCACCACATAGTTTTTAAGGATTTCAATCAGGCGACTCACACCTTAGTCTCAACCCAGTATGCAGTGCGCAATTGAAATGCTTATGTTAGATTAGATTCAATATTGGGACGATATACCACTCATATCACACACACTTTTCAAATACCCCGGGTCACAATGGACCATCAACCAGGCTAGTTTTAAAATATAATATTTATTTATTTAAAATTAAAAGAATCGTACAATTGTTAATATGGGCCAGCAATCACCAATGTGGTGACAATAACCTTATGAATGTAAGCACTGCACTTAGTTTAACTTTCTATTGACACAACTACAAAACACCAGGGTATAGGAGCACTTTTTGATTTTAGGTAAGATAGCACCAGAGTTAGAATTTCCCCATGCAATGTTCCCACAACCCACAAATAGTCAATTTTAAGTGGATAAACAGAATCAGCAGGTAATCAGGAATGACAGACAAGAAACTGAATTTAAATACGACCTTCCCTCTCCAAACAAGAGAGAAAAATGGATTTCAAACCCTGGCAATGCTAAACTGACACTCGGAAATGGATGAATAAATTAATGAATCGGTATAACTCTTGAAACAAAAACAATTCTTTATTGGAGCAACACTGGAAATATACTGGCAATCACAAGCAATGGATCGAGCAAAAGCGTACAATTCAAAATTAAATGGAAGATTGAAAACAGTCTATAATCAAAATGACACGTTGTAAAATTAACACACTTTTGGAAATCACGCCTGAATTTACCAAAATGATTTTCAATAAAAATGGGTGAATTATTGATGCATGTTGGGGTGTAGCTATGGATCAGAGGTGCAATACAAAAGTGAAATGAGTTCTCTAGCTGTTAAATTGAGTGAGTTATGCAAGATCTAGTGAGGTACGTTTTTGAGAAAATGAAGGCGCGGAAAAGGAACAGAAATAAATTTTAACAAGGATAGTTTTACTCTACAGTTTTACTGTGCACTAGGGCATTCAGGCTAGGCTAGGCTATCAGATTGAGACACAGTAAGCCCCGGTGTTGACTCGCGGTTTCAACCTTAGCACCTCCACGCCTGCCCTGGTGGACCCAGTCCGATCACTCCAAACAAGATTAATAGCTCAGGATTTTACAAGACAAAATTATTAAAGATGTTGGCGCTAGCACAAGGAATCAAAGGCAGAGTTTCAAGAATGATTTTGACAATATTATAATAATCAGGATAAGGATAGGAGGACTTAGAGAGTGGAACTAAGGACAAGGTAAGGCAATTTAGGCTATGGTTTTCTATGATTCCTATTGATACTCACAGTCCACTTTTAGGTTGGATTTTAGACAGTCAGCAGTTCTGGTCACCATACGGATCTAATCTAACACAGGACAGCCTGACAAAATCAGTGGGCAGGGTCAGCTGGGCAGGGACTGGATACCAAAGCATAGTTCTTCTGGACTGGCAATTCTGGTTACTAGATACTATAGGTCTTCAGGAGAGCAGGATGGCAGCAGCATACAGTGAGTGGCAAGCCAGGTTAATTCAGGATGCTTCCCAAAACACCAGTGTTTCCCTTGGTTATTGGGATTATTTTAGAATTGAGGCCCAGCTGAAGCAGGATCAGCAGTGCTTGGCCATGTGGTTGGGATCTGGAGTTTAGATGGATAAATGCAAGATGAAGACAGGAACTGACAGGAACAGCCAGGAACAGGACGCTGGCGTAGGAAATCAGGAATCAGTGTGTGTCTGTGTGTTGGCAGGGGCTCTTATTTATAATGCCAGGTGACATCATCACAGTATATG
This sequence comes from Ambystoma mexicanum, assembly GCA_002915635.3. Classification (NCBI taxonomy): domain Eukaryota; kingdom Metazoa; phylum Chordata; class Amphibia; order Caudata; family Ambystomatidae; genus Ambystoma; species Ambystoma mexicanum. The sequence continues at coordinate 68,042 of PGSH02011990.1, read as the reverse complement.
ACAGGGGCAGGCTTCACTAAACATGCCCCTAACAATAGGATTGGGCAAGGGTAGTAAATCTCTGCCTTGCTCTCTGCTGGATGGATTTCTAAGGGAATTATGTCAGGTTTATGAGGTGAGGTTTACAATGTCCAGAAACTCCCACATTTACTTTACTGAAAATCTGATTTTGCCAAAAACATACATTTATACACTTGCAATCTCTTGGCAAATTATACCCACAGGTTACATATGATGTACAGTACAGATTAGTCCAAACCTCCAGTCTGTGCAACCTTGTTTCGCCTTTCTGACACATTTTGGTAATTTTACACATTAAAGATTTGGCCTAAAATTCCACAATGTTATACACAAATGTGAATTGTCCCCAGGGATGTATGCACAAAATCTTATATTTGCCACATTAATACTCTCCTGGAAATCTGTCATATTTCGTAACTTCTGTTCCCCATGTGGCAACGAGTTCTACCAAGTTTTAAAAGATGGCCCCCAAAATTAGATTTAACACTGCAAACTTTTACATTTCTGCTATTTCTTGCTAAAGAAATAAGAGTCTTTAAAGTTTCTTTATAACATAGTCTCTGGCACCAAAAGGCAGTCCCTTTGTTACTTGATCCTGGTTCTTTTTTTGTTCCTTCAACTGCAAGCAGCTGTCATTTCCTTCCAGGCAAGGGGGATTCCAGTCGTAATTGTAGGTTTTATGGTCCTTTCACACTTGACAGGTGAGTGTCCCAGGACTGCTATTGTCCCAGCCTGGAGCACAGACGAACGTATGATGAGCATGCAAACTTTCATTGTCCTATCTCATTCAAAGTTTTTCAAGCTGGCACTTTGCACCTACGTGTCCTGGATTTAGGGTGTATATCCCTTCCTTGGAGGAGTTTCATAGCTAGCAACTGGAATAACAGGTTTTTCTGAGAGCTTGCAACTCCAGTGTATGTGTTTTGAACTGTTTAATTTCTTACTTTGGCTCTTGAATTAAACCAACCTATGACAGAATATATCCTATGTGTGTATTGTCACTACTAACAAAATTCCTTTGCATTGCTAAGTAAGCAGGCTTTCATTAACAATTGAGTTTTAAACAGGTAATTTATTTCTCTTCAGTCAGCACAGCCCATTTTTACACATGTGTAAAAACTGCTATCATTTCTTTCTTAATTCGGTTTGCAGCTCCTCAGATTGCACTGTCTTGGCAGCTGTAGCCATTTTCCTTGCAGCAGGACTCTTATCTAAAGTATAGATACATTTATCCTTGACCTGGCTCAGAGAGTAAAAAGTCTCTTGAACTGCTGCACCTGGATACATTTTGTCAAGAAATAAACGCGTGTTCCGTGCAAGGGAAAAATGAAGTTGCTTTTGATTTCTCTGAGAGTTGGTTTGACTAGGCCTTTTACTAACAGTGGTTTCAGAATGACAGGTGGAATTGGCACCAAAGCAGCATTTTGAAAGGGTGAAAATGTTTCATCTTGAAGTGGAATTTTGGCTTTTGCAGCAAGGCTGTGCTGTCGTTCACTTGATTCCATATATATGTCTCAGAACACACAGGCATACTTTTTCAGTCTGTCTCCTTGTTCCATTTTGCCAGAAGTGTGGTGAGGCAAGATAGTGCAGCCATTTTTATGTTGCTGCCAAAATGCAGTGTTGAGGTCCTGGGACGCACAGGAGCCAGCGCAGCCAGGTTGCTGTTCTTGTGCAAATGCAGCTCAGTGATGTGGGGCAATGCGTTGAGTGGGGCAATATATCCCACATACTGTCACCACATATTTTGGGATCAAACTTGACTCTGCAGCACCTTAGTTTGTACACCAAGGCAGACTAACCTGTCAATAAGTACTGTGGCCATGCTTTGCATCCCTACTGGAATGTGGCTCCACAAATCATAGAGGAATTGTGATTGATCATTAGGGGAGACACCCTGATGCCATCCACATCACTATGGCAACCCTCCTTTTCTTCACCTATAAAGGTCACTCAGGCATCACCATGTCTAGTCGTTGTCTAAGCAAAAGGTACTTGTGACCAGGTGTGGACGGAGACATTGAACAGCCCATTGCCACATGTAAGCAGTGCCATCGAAGAAGACAGAGAATTGATCACGCTTACACTATCCATTGATATCATAAAGTGAACAGGAAGCATATGGCAGAAGATAGCCTCGAACAATGGTATGCCCTGGTGCCCACTGACTGTAGATCAAAAGGCATCTTTCCTGTAATTCCTGCATATCCTGCAAACTATATAAAGTACTACCACCACTGTTACCGTGTCATAGAGGAATCCTGCAGAAAGGCTATCCATTCCAGAGAAAGGGATCTAACACTGCAAGGTTGCTCAGGACAGAGCAGCCAATATATACTTCCATCCTGTGGTGCAAATCGACAGTTCTTTAAATGAAAAAAGAAGTGCAGGAACTCACAATCTGAGATTTACATGGGCTGGGGTTCAGCACCAGTAAGGTTCAAAATCCGCTCTGGCAATGGGTCCCTGCTTGGTCGCAACCAAACCCATTTCTATTAATCTTATTGTGTCTCACCCCCTATTTACGTAGTTCTCTATTTTTCTCACTTTCTATATGTGTCTCGCTCTTTGTGCCTCACTGTCTATTTGTGTCACTTTCTATCCGTCTCTCGCCTCACTCACACTCCCCCCGACCCAAGCATGTGTTCCCTTTCTGTGTAAATTCCTTCTATTCTGAGCTTCAGCCTTTGGAGCACAGCACGCTGCAACATCACATTTAGTGATTCCAGCCAAAGGCTCAGCATAATGCAAGAAAGATTGATCCTGCTTGTCCTATTCTGAAATCATTATATTGCCTCTCACTCCATTCATCGTTTATCCTTTGTATCTTGCAGACAAACGCCATGTTCTACGGAGAAAAGAGAACTTTAGAAACTTAGATACAATATTGTTGATTTTCGCTAAAGCTAAGGAAGTACAAACTCAAAAGACAGGCCTTTTCTGATGCTGCTCAGGGCTTTGGGAGTAGACTGTCAAGTAATGGCTGAAAACTAATCGTTTTACTAATCGATGACTGTGTGCTTGGGTGAGTTGTCAATTGCAGTTTTCCATCTTAGGCTGCATGTGATGACTTGCTATCTTAAATTATATTGCGCACTGTTGTTCATGCTCTGTGCATGTAGATCCAAAGTGATAAAAGGGGTCTGTACATCATTCTGTTGATAGGATACAATCTCTGTAAATGTTGTAGATAAAATAAATAAATAAGCAGACAATGGTGTATTCTTAGGTCTTTGACTTGCAATTGGATTCTGTCAAACTAATGCTGCCATCTCTTAAAGACGAGTATCAATCACAGACATATTGTGTCCTGGTTCAGCACCAGTATTGTGATGTACACAAGTTGGCAGCCTTTGAGAGAAAGGAGGTTCAAAAAGACAACAAGCACTAAATGAATATGCCTGATCGATGTGTGAACGAGGGTGATCAAAGAGAAATGACCCCCATAGACTCAATCCCCATTGAACCCTGCGAAGGCACGCAGGGTGTGGATGCATCAATGAACCAATGAGCAGATGGCTGTGTAACTTCGCTTCAAACATGATCATCCTACTGAGTTGCTCTGTAACTTGTATGAGGGCCACATTCCATCTGTAGGCTTTAGCGGGATGGGGGTCCTTTTCATTGCTCTGCTAAATGCATGTAGAGAACTTCTCACCCTAACACTTGCGCAGTAGCAGTCCTTCCTGTGCAGGTTTGATGGTTGATACAATGAAGCACAAACAATTCATGGAAATTCTGATGGATCCAAGTTTCTGTGCATCGTTTGCACTTAATGGTGCCATCATAAATGCCTTCTGCATGTACGTGCATGGCGGAAGGCATTTACATGGATTCCTATAGAATCCTGCAGCTTTTACAAAGGCAGATTCAATACCAATCAAATGTATAGGTATAGACAATTTTTAGGGCAACTAGTTGTCTTACGCGCTGAGGTATAGGAGTAATAGATAATTGCTAGAATTAGCCACTGCATAGTGTTGTGTTCTAGAGGAAATGCCCTAACCTCGTAAGGCAATACTGTTAGGTCAGTGAGAAGACCAATCATACTGCGCTGAGCCCAATATTCTTTATTAGAATTTAATTTTCAAGTGACATTACAGTTTTCCAGTGCTCCCAAAATCATGCAGTGTCATGACTTAAGCCAACACATGCTTCGACCATAAGGTCTTTTTCAAGGCTAATTGGTATTTTGTTAAAGCATAAAGTGTATTTGAGCTGCCCTATATTAGCTCTATTTGGGCATTAGTTGGCGGCACGATGTGTTTAGTGCAAAGTAAGCGTTTCACAGAAGAAAATGTAAATTAGTTTTCAGGAAGTATTAGTTTTACAATGATTGTAGCAAGATTTTATTATCTCTTAATTGAAAAATCAGGGTGCACTTTGTAGTGTGTCTGGCCACATTCAGTGACTCTCATTGAATCTGAGCTACTAAAAACTCACTGCAATCATTGGAAACCTAATACTTCCTGAAAACTAATTTCAATTTTATTCTGCAAAATGCTTAATTAGCACTAAATACATCATGCCACCCACTAACGTCCAAACAGAGCTAATTTAGGACAGCTGAAACACACCTTACTCTTTAACAAGAAACTAATTAGCCTTGAAAAAGACCTTATGGTCAAAACACGTGTTGGCTTAAGTCATGACACTCCATGATTTTGGGAGCACTGGAAAACTGTAATGTCACTTGAATGTTACATTCTGTAAAAGAACATTGGGCTCAGCGCTGTGTGATTGGTGTTCACACTGACCTCACACAATCTAATGTATATCTGTCATTATCATAAACATATGCTGTGGTTATGCATTCGTTTTGGCTGTTATGCATTGTGTTAAAAAGAAAATGCATATCTTTTTTTAATGCAAAGCTACCTGCAACTACCTAAAATGACACAGGCAGCCTTGCGCTGTACAAGTATTTTACCTACCTGCACCTACCTAATGTGACACACAGCCCTGAGCTGCTCTTCTGCTTTACCTACCTGTAACGATCTCATGTGATCCTGGTAGCCATGCGCGGAATCTACATTCTTTTCATATGGCTTGTAACTATCGAATGATAAGGTTGTAACTTACCATCTGCTACCTATCTGAACTGTCATATGCAATGTCTGCAACCTGTGTAACCATAAGGACTTACTGTAACCAATCTCTTAAGCAACAAGCGCCTAGATGCCTTTGGGTTTTGTGCGCTATATAAATAACTAAATAAATAAATATCCTTATAAAAGTAAACCCTTTCTTTTTTGCATATCAAACAAACACACATCGTGGATATAAACTGAGCTAAATAGGGGAGTTTCATTTCGTGCTCACTTTCCTTGTCTTTGAAGAAGGCACATTTTGAGTAGGTAGCTGGAACAGTGTGTGGGCTTTCAGTGCGAGTTCCCCATCACTGTTCAAACCACCTAACCATTCACACATTAGAAAAGGCCCTGCTGAGACCAAATGAATGTGTTAAAAAGTAATTGCTAGGCCCACACGTTTGGCTCTCCTTTTGTTCTGCTAGGTGAGAAGGAAGGAGAAATTAGGACGGAAAACTGCGGGTGGGAGAGAATTTGTCTTCATACTGTGGGGAATTATTTCATTTCATTGAGTTCCGGTACTCTCCTTAGCTTTGGAGAAGTAATAATACTCAATATGGCCACAGATGGAAGTCCAGGTACTGAGGGCCAGTTAGAGGCAACATGTTTAAAGTATTGTACTTCCATACAGCTGCCCTCAGGGTAACAATTTCCTAAACCAGGATCAGAACCTTCTGCATGGTGAGAGGACGCTAAGCACACGCAAAATCAACATGTACGTATGACGACCACCATTTGCCATACCTGCAGTGCCACCAAGGTATGAGGCAACCCAAACCTGAAGGGCTTCCTCATGCAATGCCAGGAATGCAGCTATGTGCAGATCCACAGCTTTGGTCGAGTGGGTCAAAACCAAACAGCCACATCAGCGTCCAAATTCAGCGTGCATTGCAAGTGCAGAAAGTATTACTACATTAGATTGTTGTGGAAGTTAGAAAGGTAAAGATATACATATCTTACTGTCTTTCTCCCCGCCCTCAAACACAAAACCCAGACATGTCATCCTGCTTCCTCCTTATAAGGAGATAAAATGATGCTCTGTTTCATAAAGATGTCTACAAAGTACACAAATCACAATATAAACCAACCTGACAAATATATAAAACTATATGTTAAGCAAAACAAGTGGTTTATAACTTTAGTTTTACCATCCTGAATAGAACTGTGCCAGACTGCTGAGTAATGTCAGTCTAAATAATCACCTGTGTTTTGAAATTTTACTTTCAGGTCCTAGGGCCTCATCAAGAGTTAGGCGGTATTCTGTTGCTAATTGCGCCCAGATACCGCCCAATGCTATTAGTGTTACCGCAACTCGGTCTTGCGTAATTTGCGCTGCATCCTGAGTTGTGCTGGGGAAGTAAATCCCCATTCCCATTGGGTCCATTGGAGGTTTCTTGGCGCTATTAGCGCAGGCCCAATTAGCACGCGCTAATAGCGCCGAAAATGGGCAGAAAGGGGAGATTTTTACCTCCAGAATAAAGCTGGAGGTAGAACTCCCACTTTCCGCCCATCTCGAGATTGGGCGGAATGGTAAATGCAGCGGTAATAGCATTACCGCCATATTTTACTGCTCTGCCCAACTCATGATGAGCACATAAAACAAAACTACATGAAAATGTCAGCTACTTGTAGTCATTGTTTCACACGTACTTGAAGCTGCTTATTGTGCAAAGCATCTAGTGGGCTTAAGCCCTATTTGAGCTATTCTCAATCTTTCAGCAGTCAAAAGTGGCAGCAACTGACTGCATAACGTGTCCTAAGTGGTGGGGAGATTGAGGACAACAATTAAAAGGCTGCATCACAGGTGGGAAGCCTCATGTCTAGGCAAACATCTCCATTGCCCTGGATCAGTTTGGCCTCCCACTGTCTCATTCACAAACTGGGCAGAATGTGGATTCCCCATGCCCACTATCCATAACTCGGGGGTATGAGGGAGTCAGTAAAAGAAATTGTGTTGGCAGCGATCCTTATACAGTAAAGAAAAATGCCCCAGGCAAAAACCTCTTTCCCACCAAACAGTGCAGTGCATCTCCTGCTTCACCTTCCCATTAGTAGAGAATCATGGCTCATAACTGCCAGATCAATGAGAAAGTTAAGGGATACATCAGCCTCTGGTGGGCACCTTATATTGGGCCTCGAGGATAGCTCATGGGCTACGTGTTTGTCTTGGAAGGAAGGCAACACTTAGCAACACACAATCAAACCCCTGTCCTGCGCTTAAGGACTGGTCTCAGATAACTCTCAGATATTAAGCGTGTTACAAAACATTACTTAATTGATTTATATTTGATCAATAGTTGTATTATCTTTGGAGCAAATACTGTATTTTAAAACACTATGGGGGTCATTACGAGGTAGGCGGTAAGGGGTTAACAGCGCCGGTAAAGGTTCCAGAGCCGTCAACCCCTTACCGCCCTATTACGAAGTCTGCTCGCGGGACCCGCTAAGGATGCCTGGTAAAACCAGGCATCCTTAGCGGGTCCCGCGAGGAGACCAGCATGCTAACAACGAGCCTGTTGTTAGCATCATCCCCATTCCCATTCGAGCCCTATAGGGGCTCGAATGGGAATGGGTATGTTCAGGGTCTGGGTTCCTTGAATGAGGAATTACCGGGCCCTCCAAGGTCGGAATGGCCCAGTAATTCCTCATTCAAGGAACCCGGACCCGGTACCCGGTAAGGGGGTAGCCATGCCGCTAATAGCGGCATGGTTACCTCCAACCTCGTAATGACCCTCTATATCTAAGTATGGCTTTTTGTATAGTGCACATTGAACAACTTCTAAGTGATCACAATTGTGGCAGCCAAATAAACCATGACCCATTAAGTAGAGTGATTTTCTCAGGTTAGCATAGTTAGGTCCAGTGTGGAAGACAGGTTTTCTGGTTGCACAGTTGGTAGTTTTGCACACATACCCCATTACATCAACATGCAATTCCTGGCAAGGGAGAGACAAAGTTATCCGTGTAAATAGCTGATTACATGCAGTTCTTTGGAATGTCAATGGTTGGCTAGTGTCATTTTAGTTTACTCTGTGAATGTACCGTGAATGTAACAGAGGATGAGGTAATGCATGGCTTGGCTCCAGTTGGGCTCTTCTTGCAAAGGCAGTCGAGCCGAGCCAGAGCCAGGCATTTGGCTCTGACAAGGCACAAGCCGGCTCTGGCTTCCCCACCTCTACTAGTAGAGTGGGTGAATTTTCCATGCGTGGAATGTGAATCCTGAACTTGCAACATTGTGTCTGCTTGCACGGCTTCTGTGGAAATAAAGCAACTTTCACGCATTTCCCACCGCTGCGTATTTCCGTCATCTTTGCCTGCATTTTTTGAACACTCGTCGCCCAATACCCTGCTTAAATGTGTTACTTCTAACTTTTGGTCATCCCTGTGGCCAATTGACATAAACTCATTGCCTGGCACAACCAAATACACCCTATTAGAGCTTTGTGTGGGCATTCACGGATATGTCAGGGATCAATAGTACTCAAGAAACCATGCCAATCACATCACTGTGGCCCTGTACTGTAGAGTTGCACGTAAGACCCTGCCCTTGGTACTATAAATGCAAAAGGTAAGGCTTTTGAGATCCATGTGACTAAGACCAACATTGTGGTTTGTGCCATTTGTAAATAGGAGGCCATCGGAGGGAAGATGGGCTCCCTGTGGGACATCAGGACAAATTGCTCATATGCAGATCCACTGCAAATCTGACTGGCTGGCTGGCTCGCGGATAATCAAACTTCTCTGGAATATTCTGAGGAAGAGTGGACCCGGGTCTTCTATAGAAAGGAACATCTTACCAGGAAAAACTCTGGAATCCCTTTGACAGGCAGGGATTTAATTAATGCATTGCCAAAGACGAGGGCGGCAAAGATGGCATGGTATATACAAATTCAAATAAATAAACTGAGCCACTCACGTCAGCGCAGCTCCTACACAGGGATTTGACATACACATCAAGGGGAAAGAGAGAAAATTCCCTGAGAAATCCAATGTTCCACAGGAAGAAAATCGCATCCACCAGCAGGAAGATAAAAAGCGATTTCTGCCCACCCATATTCACTACCTGAAGAAGGTTCCATACCGAAACATGTAGCGTAATGTGAATGAAGGAAAGTGGAACATTGTACCACAACGTGGAAAACTTTACGGAAGAGAAAAAAGGGATTTCTGCCCACCAATATTCACTAACCTGAGGAAGGTTCCATACCGAAACATGTAGTGTAATGTGAATGATGGCTTCTGCCATTCCACAGCTTTGCAGAGCTGCCGCACAGTTCATGGTGCTGCCTTTCTCACTCGACATGTTGCAGTGGGGCGATCCCTCCTCACCAGTGAACAGACTCAAACTAGCCTATAGTGCAGTAGGGCAATGCCCAAAGGGCTGACCCACCATTCTAGTCTTGCTCAAATGTTTTGGTCGAAGTGGGCCTGTTTTCGGACAACGTAACCTGGGGTAGTTTCATGAGTGTCTGCACCATGCACTTGGTCATCTTGGCTTACGTTACTGAAAATGTACTGAGTTTATTATAAGTGACAAAGTGATATTTGCAATTGTGGGCCACTTTTTCATTGGTGTTTGGCCCGACTTTATGTCCCAGTAAGACCATGCTGTTTTCCCGTCTGCCAAGCGGAAGTTGCTGCTGCTTTTCAGCCACTGCATGCATCAGTGTTCCAAAGCCCAAGAGATTCTGGCCTGGTGTATTTGCTTTTTCATATTTAATGTGCTCTCCTGCAAGTCTGAGAATGTTGCAGAGGCGTTCTGTTGTCAGACAGAAATTAAATAAGAGGAATGCTCATGCAAGTCATTGGAGGTTTGTTGGAATACAGGTTTCCAGCAGTAAGTTCAACGCTTCCATGGAGAGTTGGCAGCACGCAGGGTTGGCTATCAGTGCGAGATCAGAATTTGCAATAGACTGCTCATCCTTTATCCATAATATAGATGGGTCTGGTGCCGTAGCATTTTTACCCAGCAGTCGTCACCTGACGGCCACTTGCACTGCCTCTCCATTGGCAGCACTCAGCGATCTAAGGGCTGACCCCAAACACCTGTGCTCAGGCCGCAGAACACAGGTCCAAATCACTACAGGTGAGTGTGAGAAACCTGAGGGTATCCTCACACCTACTCCCTTTGGATCCTCTTCTCATGTGGGCCAGAGAAAGGCCATTGCTTTTGGATCCGGACCCTGGGGTTGGAGATGCGAGGGAGGGTGGGGTGACCTTGGGGATTGGCGGGAGGATATCTGCAGGCGAGACATATGTGTTCCCGTTTTCCTTATGAAAACCAACCTCCCTCTGCCTTTATAGGCTGTTGTAAACCATCTTCCCTTATTTCCCCTCATTCCATTCATTACAGTACTGGGACAAAGAAGAGGTGACTAGGAGTAGGAACACTAGTAAGTAATTTCACCACTCTAGCACTGGGACGAGGAAGAGGCCTACAGACTGTTAGAAGAGTCAGGCATGTCCAGAGTGCTCCACTAATTATGGCCAGGCAATTGAAACTGTGGACTCACACCTGCAACCTGTCAAGTGGTTGCAGGTGTATAAAAGGTGGGGCGACCAGCAAGAGAACGAACAGCAGGAGAGAAGCCGGCCAATCATTACAGGCCTGAAGGGAGAATCCTGGATACCAGGAGGCAACCGAGGTGGGTCCTGCAGGAGAGCCAGGATGCCGGCAATGAACCCCAAGAAGCAGTGGACCCAAGACCCGGGCCGGCTGCGAGAGGGAAACAGAAATTGAAGCCTCATTGGTCGGATGTGAGCAGCCTGGAGGAGATTGCCAGGGACTGGTTAGTGAAAAGGGAAGAGCACTCGAACCGGGGCGTTGTTGGGGGCTGTTGGGAAGCCACAATAGATTGCAGAATGAATGAAAAAGTGCAAGGTACAATAAACCCAAGGCAACAGGTTGTAAGGAATAATAAGATAAAGTGTGAGCAGCAAAGTAAAAGTTCAACATCATTGAATACCGAATTAAATTAAGGTTTTTGGCAAAGCTAACACATTGCAGCAAAGTCAAGAAACTGGCTAAGAAAATAACAGTTTGTGGTAAAGCCAAGAGGCTGCCAAGGAAAAGCCAAGTGAGTGTGAATCATCACACAGGTACAGATACAGAAGAACCTGTGTGGGCTAGAAAGCCTAATGTTCCTGGTTGCGTGACCTGCAATGGGTGGACCGTGTGGTCCGACAACTGTGCCTAGAACGGGGTTCTCCTATTTGTGAATGCCAAAAGAGGTTGCTGGAGTGAAGCAGAGCAAAGCAATCTGAATTAACTGTCAAGAAACTAAAAGGAGTGTAACTTTAACTTGGAACAGTATTTTAATATTGATAGAATGAGACTTAGTACAAGTTGGTAAGCTGACGTCTTGGGGAAGGGAGACCTTATGAACTTTGTTGCTGTCTTGAGGAAGGGAACCTCGAGACCCTTTTTGGAAATATGTTTTCTTGAACTTGGGGAAGGGAAACACCCTGCTTTGTGGAACTGTTATGACCTTTGGGAATGGGGAGCTGAAAGTATGCCAGGAGCTGGAAGCAGCTCAGAACCTAGTTTGGAACACTAGCTTTACTCGTGAGGGCAGGTATAGCTTTTGGACATAGACAGACATTTAAATTGAACTTCCTGACTCAGACTTTCTTTAGTTTCTTTGGGTAGGGAAATCCCACTTTTGTATAGGGCAAGTTACGCCTTCAGCCATCCTGACAATGGAGTTAATAAACCATTTTTATTTGAACTTTGAATCTGTTGTCTGTGTCTTGCTTCATGATGTCTTCACATGGGACACGAAATTTCATCCTTCAGAGGTTGATATGATTAATTGGGTGCCATTCAATGTGGTAATAATTACACCTGTAGTGCCACAGAGCTGAGAAGCAGGAGCAAACGTGCATGAAAACTAAGTAGAAATGTGACATCTCCTTGCGTGCCTTCATGCCCACCAGTGTTTTGTTTGTGAGTTCCCAATTCCATACCTGGGCAATCCATTTACCATGATTTTGACTTATCCCCACCCCACCAAGCAGGTCTTACTGTGGGTTTGTGGTATGCACTACTCTTTATGGCACCACAGCACCACGTGAGATTGTGCATTCTGCAGGTGGATAGCTCACAAGGTGGATAGCTCACAAGTTAAGTGCTCACATTCACTAGGGCTAGCCTGCACCCTGCAAGTTTGAACCCTGCGGCAGGGCTCACTCAGCCTTTCGTCCTTTGGAGGTCGATAACTTGAGTACGATTAAATTGGTTAGTAATAATGTCTGCCATATAGTGAATGCTTAGAAGTGGGAGGAATCCAGGCATGAAATGCTTAGTAAGAGCTCACATCATTAAACACTTAGTTCTTCATGTACCTCTCTCTACCTCAGATATCAATTCACCAAAATGCCAGGGGTAGAGGAAGTGACATCACACACACACAATGGGCATCATTATGGGTCCAGCGGTACCTTTCCGGTGCTACCGGCGGGTTGCAGCCGACCCATAAATATTTCCCAGTTCCCCCATGAGATTACAACTACGGTGGCCCGGAAAGTCAGGCGCTGGTATAATGTAAGTCCCCATTCCCATAGAGTCCCATAGGACTTCATGGGAGTGGGGACACAGAAGCACAGGCACCGTTGTTAACGGTGCAGGTGCATCCGTGACCGGTCTGCCTACCGTGGCCACTGTGCCCGGCAGGGTCAGACTCAATACACCACTTCCAGGTTAGTTTATAAAGTGAACCAAAATCCCAAGAGAGGCATCGGCAGCCAAACTTCAGCATAGTATCAAAATCGGGTTGCTTCAGGCTTCCAGAGACTGTCCCCTATCTCCAGTTTTTCCTCTAACTGAGCTTAGAACAGAGCTTAGAAAGATGACTCCTCCCTGACCACTTTCAGAAACTGCTAGCAGGTTAAAGTTTTCCACTCCCAAACCAACTAGATTAGAACTGAGCTTAGAAAATAGACTTCTCCCTGACCACTTTCAGAAGCTGCTAGCAGGTCAACCTTTTCCTCTCCCAACCCAACTAGCTTAGAACAGAGCTTAGAAAATAGACTCCTCCCTGGCCACTTTCAGAAACTGCTAGCAGGTCAACCTGCTCCTCTCCCAGCCCAACTAGCTTAGAACAGAACCTAGAAAACAGACTCCTCCCTGACCACTTTCAGAAACTGCTAGCAGGTCAACTTTTTCCTCTCTCAACCCAACTAGCTTAGAACTGAGCTTCGAAAACAGACTTCTCCCTGACCACTTTCAGAAACTGCTAGCAGGTCATCCTCTGCCTCTTCCAGCCCAAATAGCTTAGAACAGAACTTAGAAAACAGACTCCTCTCTGTACACATCAGAAACTGCTAGCAGGTCAACCTTTTCCTCTCCCAACCCAACTAGCTTAGAACAGAGCTTAGAAAACAGACTTCTCCCTGACCACTTTCAGAAGCTGCTAGCAGGTCAACCTTTTCCTCTCCCAACCCAACTAGCTTAGAACAGAGCTTAGAAAATAGACTCCTCCTTGGCCACTTTCAGAAACTGCTAGCAGGTCAACCTGCTCCTCTCCCAGCCCAACTAGCTTAGAACAGAACCTAGAAAACAGACTCCTCCCTGACCACTTTCAGAAACTGCTAGCAGGTCAACTTTCTCCTCTCCCAACCCAACTAGCTTAGAACAGAGCTTAGAAAACAGACGTCTCCCTTACCACTTTCAGAAACTGCTAGAAGGTTAACGTTTTCCTCTCCCATCCCAATTAGATTAGAACTGAATTTAGAAAACAGACTTCTCCCGGACCACTTTCAGAAGCTGCTAGCAGGTCAACCTTTTCCTCTCCCAACCCAACTAGCTCAGAACAGAGCTTAGAAAATAGACTCCTCCTTGGCCACTTTCAGAAACTGCTAGCAGGTCAACCTGTTCCTCTCCCAGCCCAACTAGCTTAGAACAGAACCTAGAAAACAGACTCCTCCCTGACCACTTTCAGAAACTGCTAGCAGGTCAACTATTTCCTCTCTCAACCCAACTAGCTTAGAACTGAGCTTAGAAAACAGACTTCTCCTGACCACTTTCAGAAACTGCTAGCAGGTCAACCTTTTCCTCTTCCAGCCCAAATAGCGTAGAACAGAACTTAGAAAAGCAGACTCTTCTCTGAACACATCAGAAACTGCTAGCAGGTCAACATTTTCCTCTCCCAACCCAACCCAACTAGCTTAGAACAGAGCTTAGAAAATAGAATCCTCCCTGATCACTTTCAGAAACTGCTAGCAGGTCAACCTTTTCCTCTCCCAGCCCAAATAGCTTAGAACAGAACTTAGAAAGCAGACTCCTCTCTGAACACATCAGAAACTGCTAGCAGGTCAACATTTTCCTCTCCCAACCCAACCCAACTAGCTTAGAACAGAGCTTAGAAAATAAACTCCTCCTTAATCACTTCCAGAAACTGCTAGCAGGTCAACTTTTTTCCTCTCTCAACCCAACTAGCTTAGAATTGAGCTTAGAAAACAGACTTCTCCCTGACCACTTTCAGAAACTGCTAGCAGGTCAACCTGTTCCTCTCCCAACACAACTAGCTTAGAACAGAGCTTAGAAAATAGAATCCTCCCTGACCACTTTCAGAAACTGCTAGCAGGTCAACCTGTTCCTCTCCCAACACAACTAGCTTAGAACAGAGCTTAGAAAATAAACTCCTCCTTGATCTCTTTCAGAAACTGCTAGCAGGTCAACCTGTTCCTCTCCCAGCCCAACTAGCATAGAACAGAGCTTAGAAAACAAACTCCTCCTTGATCACTTTCAGAAACTGCTAGCAGGTCAACTTTTCCTCTCTCAACCCAACTAGCTTAGAACTGAGCTTAGAAAACAGACTTCTCCTGACCACTTTCAGAAACTGCTAGCAGGTCAACGTTTTCCTCTCCCACCCGAACTGTTTAAGACTAAATGCCTACTTCTCTCCATGACCTCTGCCTGATGAAAACACCTCAGCTCCTCCCTAGAAGATATGCAAACAACACCATGTTGGCGCTTGCAAGAATGCAACCTCCCCTTTCCACGCCACTAACATACTATTACCCAGTAACCCTTAATGAATGTAGAAGAACGCATACAAAGAATGAAATGAAAATTCCTAGGTTGCTGAGTTCACAAACATATCAGATATAACACAGTTAAACCACATGTGGAAAGGAAAGGCTGAATACAAGTTTTTTATATATTTTGAAATCCCATTAACAAGTATACTCGTCCTTTTTACATAGACTTCAATAATAGCCTGGCACTTAAGGGGTAAGTAAGAGCTTACCTGTAAAGTGACAGGGGATGAGTTATGAAGCTATACACTTGCCTTCCCATCAAGAGAATCTAGACAGATGAGTCCCTGACAAAGAGAGCAGCTTTGTTAACTGTGAGATTCTGGGACAAAAAGGAGTGATTGTGGGAGAGAGGTCATACTGGACATTCAGTGTCTTTAAGTGGCTGTAACCGAAATAAATGACATGACAAAACAAAATCTGTACCCCGCTTGTGCTTCATACTCGGGAGGAGCAGGAGGAGGCGAGAATCCCTGGGGCTAGCTTGCCCAAGACACATGTTCATACAATATTTGCGGGAGAAAGGAGTGGAGATTTGGGACCCAATTGCATGTTCTGACTCTTGAAGCGAGTGAAGGACACATGTGCCATAGAGTGCCATTGGATGCGGGACATCGAGCAGGAGGAACAGGTATTTATGAGGGCAGCTTGTGCACGATATTTGTGGGCCAATGGAGCAGCGATTCAAGAAGTTTCCACCTCTTGATGTGAGTGACCGACACATGTGACTTCAGGGCATGCTTGGGTAGAGGTGGAAGAGTAAGGAATCCCTAAAGGCAGCGCGTGCAAGACACAGCTTATGTAATATCTGTGGGAGAAAATAGCAGGGATTCAGGAAGGTGGGAAATACCACCTCTTGAAGTCAGTGAACAACACGCATGCCATCAGGTGACACTTGAGAGGAGGAGCAGAAAGGGCAGCTCATTCAAAGCACACGCGTGTGCAATATTTGAGGGAGAAAGTAGCAAAGATCCAGGAAGGTGAGAGATACATTTCAAATTCAACCTATTGAAGTAAGTGAATGCCACGTTCCCCCAGGTGGCACTTGAGAGGTGGAGGAGGATCAGAGAATCCCTGAGGGCAGCTAGTCTCAATACAATTGAGAAAGTAGCAGAGATTCAGAAATGTTTAAGATACTTTCAATTTCTACCTCTTGGAGTATGTGAATGACACATGTGAACAGGATACACTAGAGAGGAGGAGCAATATTTGAGGTGGAAAGTAGCAGAGATTCTGGGAGGCAGGAGATACCATTCAGTGTCAATCTCTTCAAGTGAGTGGATGACACACGCGCCCTCAAGTGACACTTGAGTGGAAGAGGAGGAGCAGGGAATTCCTGAGGGGAGTTTGTATAAGACACACACTCAACTGATATATGTATGTATATACATATATATATATATATCCTACTGTATATATATGTACAGCTCTGTAACCCAAGCTGAAAATGGTCTTGTTCCTTCCGTGCCCTGATACCTTCGGGTCTGACGCGCATTACAAATAATAAAACAAACAAACATGTGAGAGAAAGCAGCAGAGATTCTGGGAGGCAAGTGATACTATTTATTGTCCACATCTTGAAGTGAATGAATGACAGACATGCCATTGGGTGGTACTTGGGTAGAAGATAAGGAGCAACGAATACCTGAGTGCAACTTGTGCCAGACGCGGTAGACAACATTCAGTGTCCATCTCTCGAAGAGAGTGAAAGATGCACATGTCAGTAGTGTGACAATGTGGTGAAGGAAAAGGTGCAGGGAGAAGATTATGATCTATTAGAGTCCAGGCACAGCCACCAACAGCATGGAAGGATGGTGGTGCCAGATGCCTCTTCATGGCTGCTTCAAATGCCGTGTTGACCCGCACCAACCAGCTGCGAAGCACCAGAGCAAGCAAGTAGGATGTGCCCAGATGGCTCATCAGTGGGTCCTGCAAAATGTGCCCAAATGTGGGCACTGGCAGTGGGCTGCTGCCCCCAACCAGTGCCATAAGCCTGCATGGGCCCATAGTCACTGCTGCCACTGTTATGGCAGTTTGTGCAGCTATGTTGATTACCTGATGCTTGGCATGACATGCTTGATGATGGGGTACTGTACATTAGCTCCTGGGGCTGCTACAGCCCACATTATCACTGCCACTGGTCAGGCCTGGGTTGGCAGCTATGTCACTCATGTAATTTGTGGTGCAGAAGAAATCATTTGCCCTGTATATCTCTTGCTGGTCATGCATGTGATTCCACGTGGCCATCCTCCCCAGGGGGCAGCCCTGGCTTCTCTGCCCACCTCACTTTCTTGCCACAGCTATCCATCCTGGAGAGTACCAGAGATGCTTGTACCTTGAGAGTCTCTCTTAGTGACAGGTTGAAGTAATGCCAAACCCAAGACAATTAGGGCATTATTAAGAGGGCAAGGTTGTTTTCGTCCTATCTTTGTTTCATCTGCTGGAAAACTGGCCCTACACCCAGACAACCTGGCCAACTGCTGGCCCACTCCCAACCTCCCATTGGCAAAATCTTGGAAAAAGTAGTCACTACACAACTACTCACCAGAATCGAATAAGTGTGCCTCCTAAATGACTATCAGTCAGGGCTATCTCCCAAGTGTAGCATCGAGACCGCCACCATACAGTTGGTGGATGATGCCCGAGAAATCATGGATAAGGGCTACTCATGCCTCATTGCACTTGACTGCATTTCACATCGTCAACCACTGCATTCTCCTCTCCCTCCTCATCGACAGGATGAGATTCTCTGCGATGGAAAGCCTGGTAATGATGCATGGTCCATGCCCATGAGCCACCGCCAAAAAACAGCATGAGGTTCCCATCATCCTTGCCAATCTTAGGGGAATGTTCTACCTCCGGCGAGGGGAAACCTAGCTTCTCCGACTCTCCTATGAGTGCCTTCTCCTTCCAGCCATGCAAGCGTACCATTCCCTACCTTATTCCTGCCTGCAATTAGAAATAAACACTAGAAAAGACCCGGAAATCTAGTGGTGGTTGGTTGCATGCTGTACTCCAACTACATATATTGCAAGTCACAGCATTACTGCACTGAAAGGTACTGTGCCTCATTACAACTCTGGCGGTAGCCGTGCTGGCAAAACCGGCAAGGCTGCCGCCGGAGTTGCATTTTTAACGGCACCCGCGAATGGGCAAGAACCGGGTCATGCCGGCGGGTGCCGGTAATAAGGGGCTCCCTTTCCCCATTCGGCCCCATAGGGCTGAATGGGAATGGGGAGCTCGGATGCACCGGCACCAGCCAGAAAATGTGAACCAACAACACTGAGAAAACCAAACAACAACCTGGAAGCAACTAGAAACAGTAAAAAACACTACAGCACACCCAATTCACTGCAGGTACACACAACAGTAATGACAAACCAACACAGGTGAGACGACACAACACGCAGGCAGGGTAATTTAAGAAAGGTTAAACAACTTTGTTTTTTCTGATGTTGTACTCAGTGTTTTTGAGTATTTTAAGTTTTCTCAGGGACACTGAGCCATCTAAACATTTTGAATCAGATCAGCCTTGAGAAAGCCCTGAGAGGGTGAAACTTGTGTTGACATACAACACATAATTAGAAGTGTGTATCCATACAAATCTGACAAGTGATTACCTAAATGCTTATGGAAAGCCCATCTGTGAATACTATATTTGAATGTGATTTTTCTCATGAAAATAATGTGCTTAATACTAATATCCTTTTGGCATCGGACTTGACAAATATGAATTATTACGTAACTCAGGCTACCATGTGGTTTGAAAGATTTGCAGGCGTTTACAGTCTGCTAGACTGAACGCCAGGCTCATGACCCTGAAACAAGATTCGTCAATACCCAAAAACCTGGCGGTACAGTCCCAAGATAGGGCGACTCTCCATAAAGCGATTTGACGGTCACGCAAGGCCCATATTGGCAAGTCTGCCCATCACTATTTAGCCTTGAGGCTGAGCTATATTCATGTCTGTGGCTGGAATAACAAAGCCCTGACCTCTGCCTGGCCCAGAGCATGCAGGCTGCCCCAGGATAAGCCCGGGACTTTGTGCACCACTATTGAAAAAATATGGCTGCTTCTGAGTACATTCGGGGTGATCAGTCAATGCTCAGAACCTTTTGCAACTCGGGGTACATATGTCTCTGGCTGTGCACATTCACTACTATGGAGAGTGCATTTCATGCACAGTGCCTGTGCTTGTGCTAGTGCAGAAAGCGATATCGGGGAGGGGGAGGGGTCGGGGGCATAGTTCCCACAGGAGGAAGCGTGAAGGAGTTTAATGAGGCATCAGGATCGTGAAAGGGAGGATTGCTCGACCCTTTTATTTTGTATTTTTATAGGATGACTTCCCGGATAATCGGTATTAATGTAAATGTCCAAGACTTAATCACTTCTTGTAATGAATGCCTTAATATTTCATTTTCATGTCTATTGCAGTTGCTATGTCAGCATTTCCCTGAGAAACCCAACCTTCCTTTGCCGGATCGTTCTAATTAACTGCAAGAATTGATCACCCCAATCACTACAGTAGGCTACACATGCCTGACTTGGCAACCTAAAGAACACTTTGCTTTGTCATGATATGTAAAATAGGCAGATGGGAATAGGTCATGCGTTGGATATGTTTGTAGCAGTTCTCTGAAACGGTTTTAAGCTGGCTTTTGCCATACAAAATGACATTATAGTGGAGCTGCTTATTGGGAATTGACATACTGGGCACGTTGCAGAAGCAAGGCTGCTGTATAGCGCCACAGCGGGTGAAGTGGGAGGTAGGAGAGGCGCTAAAATAACCATTCACAGGGGCATTGACCAGCAAAGTGATAGGTGACCCAGCGCGATAAAGTCACAGCAAAACAGCCCCTGATAGTGATGAAGGTGACCCTGAAGGCGCCATTGCCACAG
Organism: Ambystoma mexicanum; assembly: GCA_002915635.3. NCBI lineage: Eukaryota > Metazoa > Chordata > Amphibia > Caudata > Ambystomatidae > Ambystoma > Ambystoma mexicanum. The sequence goes on along the minus strand of PGSH02011990.1, from coordinate 47,993 downwards.
TCTCCAATCTACAGATTTGGAAATTTTATTGTTATTTTTTCGTTGCAAAGAGAGGAGGACAGGTTTCTCCCCAATTTGGAACCTTGGATTTCCTGAATGATTAACACCCCTCGAACCGAAGCAGATCTTCGGTTTGCGCGGGGGGGGGGGGACAGTTTGGGGGGGGGTTGATTATGCTAATGGAGAAGTTGGGGCAGATACTTTGGGGTTTTTCTCTCATAGGCAGGGGTGACAAAGCTGAATGCTTTTAGCTTAATTTGGTGATTCCTTGAGGTCTCAAGAGCTGGCGTGACACTGTGCCTAATGCAAAATTCTCTGGAAGTCACCCCCCAAGCTTCAAATGCCAACCTATCTCTCTCCTTTCTTGGGGACTGTCTCCATCCATCGCACGAGGTGCGCAACCTTGGGGTCTCTCTTGACAGCAAACTTCAACTACTTCACTTTATCGCTGCCACTGTGGCCAGGATCCACCTTCTAAGTATGGGAAGATCCGCACACACCACACCCGCCACCCTGCAAAACTCTGGGATCTCTACTGGACCAGCCTACATGTGGGCTTCCCCATTTACTCTTTCTCAACAGAAAACCCAACTTTAACACATACTCCTTCTACAGCCTGCATAGATCTCCTTCCACAAGAACGCATCATCACTAGGCCGTGCGGGGCTCTAAGAAAAATCTCGCTTCATGTTTCTGGACTTTATTTTTAAATCTATCCACTGCCTAGCCCCCCACTATCTGGCTCGCCCATCCCCCTCTACTCACCTACTTGGGCTCTCCACTCTCTAGCTCTTCACAACCTTTTAATTCCCATGCCTGCCCTCTTACCCCCACACTGCCTCCCGCTTCTGCTCCTTTTTTACTCTGGCCCTCTACCCCAGCAGTTTACTGCTCTCCCTCTGGCACCAATCCAGTCCCATCATTCTAACTATTTTAAGCCAGGCACAAGCTACACATGCACGCCTGTAAAAAAGAATCCTCTACCCCCATGTCAGCCCCACAAAACAAATCCCTGACTGCACTAGCTTGATGCTAAACAACTGTAAATATGTATATTTAGAACCACTAGCCCGTGGCCCAAATTATCATTTTATTTAAGTAAGTCACTCTGTCTCCTGCTGTCAACATATCATATCTCCATACCCTGTCCCCCCCCAACACGCAGTTCGGTTGTACCAATGTACTCCTTAAACCTTGAAAAGGCACTGTAAAGATGCCGGAGGGGGGTGTCTGTACTTCCACTCTCTAAATGGTAGAGGAGAGGCACAGAGGACCCCAGCCAAGATTCTATATTCGGTACCTATGGTCGAGCAATCAAGGCCTAGCTTCTCAGGAGGTGATGCGGGATGGTTCTTAAGTACAGTGTAGTCCCCAAGCACCCACAAAGGAATGTCCGCACACTGTATTTGTTAAAACACAGTCTTTATATAATTAATATTCAAAGGTATATACAATATCACGATAACGCATTGTGTGCTCGGAAAATCAACAATGGTAAATATATATAGTTCTAAAGTGGTACCACAACGATTATTAGATCTCATTAAAGTGCATCAACTATACTGTCAAAATGTCACACAGATCAATAAAGAGGAAACCAGCAGTAGAGAGAGGAAGGAAAGCAAGATGGTTGTACAATTGGCAGAATGCTGGCCCCGTACCACTAGACACAGTTCTGTGTGGAGATCCCCCCACCTGGGCAACCTGTAGGATAAAGATACATGACCAGTCCATATATTGTTCACCCTTAGGCTTCCCAATAGTTCTGCAACCCCAAAGTACCTGACGTTGTAGAGTTCCTCGTTGGGAATCGACAGCCCGTCTTGAGTGCCCTCCCTTTAAGGCATGAGTCATGGGTCTTTGAACGTCCGACCGAGAACAGGTTGAGCTACGACGGTGAAGTGGCAGCTTCATTTCTAGCGGTGCTCGTTGACGGGGAAGCGCAAACGTCCTGCAAGGAAGAGGCGTGCGGGCACCTCGAAGTCGATAGTCCTGGACCGCAAAGAGTTTGAAGAACTGTGGCCCAGCAAGGGCGTCGAGTCATCGGCATCTCTGTGGTCTTTGGGTGGCGGGAAACCCATCGGCGGATGCTCCTCGGAGCGCCGATGGTCAGGCCTTCTCCAGCAGGATACAGCGGCGACGATGCGGACGACAGCGTCCTTGGATCAATGAAGTTCTTAGGCAAACGGGAGCACGGCGGCTCGAGTCGGCGACGACAGTTGTCGGCGGTGGCAGACAACAGTCCGGGCGCTTCTCTTTGTGGTTCTGCGGCGGTCCCTGTCTCGGGTCGGCAGCCTGTCGAAGGTCTGTCTGCCAGGGAGCTTTGGAAAAGATCTGCTGGTGCACGATGGTCCCTCGTAGCTCGGGAAGAGGGCGCCTTCCCAGATCCTCTCTGGGTCTGTCCTTGGTGGCACATAAGCTTTCAGATTGTGAAGGAGAGCAACAGCAATTCTTCTCGTCCAGCACAGCTTCAAGGTCAAGCTTTAGTTACTCCAGTTACTTGTCGTAGTGGACTTCTGCTTATGAACACGATTCCTAGCAGTGAGAGGTCCCCAGATATACTGTTGATCTCCCATTCATTCCGCTGGGTCCCACTCAAGCATCCAATCACCGCGAAGGGCATTCATGCAGGCAGGCAGCCAATCAGGCACACAGTGCATTCATGCCATTCACTTCTCTCCAGACACTCACAACAAGTTATGTGTATTGGGACAAGTACCAAGCCATTCAACACTCCACACTGCATTCATACCGGTTTCGAGCAGGATTGTCTCAGTCATTGTGTCAAACACCAGATACTAGACTCTAACACAGAATGCGTATTCGTCACACAATCCATTCACCCAAGTCCCACCCACAGACGTACCCACAACATACGGTCGTTGGGAAGGCACCAGCCAGTCTGGTCAGCACTTCCCCACACTACCATATATGGAACTTCCACCCAACAGCCAGTCAGGGGGAAGGGACAGAGTGAGGGCTTCCCAGGACTTCGGGAAGATGAAGGTAACAGGCGATGGAAGGCAAGAGGCCATGAGGGCCATTTTGTCTCCATTAGGAATCTACCGATTCCAATGACAGGGCCTGGGCATCCCAAAATGGAGGACGCTCAGGGCACCAGTCAATTCAGCACGGAGCTGCCACCAGCCCGTACCCTGCTCTGTGGGTCACACACAGGTGCCCAAAAACATACACTAGGGGCACAGGGTTGCACCCCTACCCATGGGTGCCATAAGGGTATCCCATGGGTCTGTTCACCAAAACCAAAGGAGAGAGCTGCACCGCCAGGAGTCCCACATGAACGCCTGCGCGGAAAACGCGACAGGACACACAATAAAAGGCAGTAAAGGACAAGGATACGGAGGCCATGTCCCTCCGATGCATTTCCAGCATCACAGGCACTCCCTACGCTGCCTGTCTGATTTCTGTGTGGCACTTCTGGGCAAACCGCTAACCTTAGCAATCAAACAATCACAAATTTGATTGAGTTGATTTGATTTATTTATACCACACAACTGACGAAATTAATCTTATGTGGGCGCTGATGTCAAAAGCAAATATAACAACATGGCTTCTTCAAAGCTATATTAAGGGCAGAAATAACCATGCACATGTCGTTTCTTAGCTCATAGTTCAGTTTCATTCTGGCAGCTTTGTTCATGAGAAGTTGTAATTGAGTCAAAAAATAAAAGCATTCTTTGGGGTACCCATGTAGATACTATTGCAATAGTCCAACCTTGGTAGCCCCAGTGCTCTCACAAGTCCCATTTGTCATGCCCCGTACAGTCTGAATTGTTTTCAGTAAGTATAGTTGAAAGTATCGCATTTGTGAACGAAAGGTTAGACCAGAGTCAGAAATCACTCCCAAACCTACTGTAAAAAAATCCTCTCTGTTTCGTATGTATTTAAATAAACATTATTTTCCTTCACAGAGTCCTTCGCCACGTGAATACACTAGGGATTTATAATGAGCATTTCTTTTTTTTATTTTAATAATTTTTATTGAGGTATGTAGTATACAATCATAAAGTCATAACTTCATAGACATAATGCAGTGAAACTTTTACATGAGAATAGATTAAACAATGGTAAAATGGAAGTGTTCCAATAGAGCAATTAATTAATTACACTGTGTACAATGTGAAGTTGGGCATATAAGGAACACATTGTCAATAAATTGAAAACTTACGCAAAAGAACTATAGCTCAGTGTTGAGCACAACTTAGCATGGATCAAATTCTGCATTATGATGTCTAAGTGGGTTGGAGGACAAACATAAGACTGACATATGACAAACACGACATATGGGGGGAGGGGGGAGAAGGGGAGATGGTAGGTATTGATGAAGAGAGGCACATGGTCATATAATACAGTAAATATTCAGTTAAGTGACCAGATTAGTATTCGCATATAATGATCTTGGGTGCATCAAAGGAGTGTGAGAGATTTGGAGAAGTCACATTCTAAGCTTCATATATTGTGGAGTTTGGCAATGTCTTCACCTATGATGATGTGCTGTTTTAAAAAAATATTAAGTATGACAGGGCCATGGACTCGACAGTGTAAAGGAGCATGGGACCCCTCTCAACCAGGGTGTTTTCCAGAGCCATTCCTGGCCCAAAGGTAGGGTGAGAGAGTTGGGAGGACCCCAATCTCTGTCCACTCCACATGTGACTGGTTAAATGCACAGACTACCGCTTGCTATCAGGCCATGCCTACCGCCTCATGTGCAGTGTGCAGGCCAGTGTTTTTCTCCTCCTTTTCAGGACTGCAACATCCAAAAACCTGTGTGGCAAAGATGGCACAGGCAATCCACCGGTGAGAGAAAATTGCTTTCAGAAGACCGGCAGTCCAGACGAGCATCTTGTACCAAGAACGTACTCTAATCTCATAGCGGGCCGCCATTGCAAGACCCCAGAAGACTCACTTTCATGAAGGCTGTGGGGATCTGTAGGTTTTCAAACCACTGTAACCAGCCCAGGGTAAAAGAAAGGCAACAATTGGCCCTGGGAACCAGCTGAATGGTGGGACCAATGGGAGATCAGGAGGAGAATTAAGGGACATGGGGAGTACGGGTCAGTGGGGTTATTTGCTTAAGATCATGGGAGGAGAAGGCAGAACGGGAGACGAGGTGACGGATGGTGCAGCAGAGCATGGAAGAAGGTTACAGAGACAGGGTGGAAGGTGTGGCATTGGTTGGTGAGAGAAAGTGGTACTGAGGTGTGAGAGTGCGTGCCTGGTGGGTGAAGGGAGTGACAGAGGATTAAGTGCAAGAGTAAGGGGAGAGTAAGAGTGTGTGAATAAGGGGAATAAGAGAGTGAAAGGAAGGTGACTGGACAGAAGGATGGGTGAAGTGGAGAGTAGATTGTGTAGAGAGTAGTGGAGAGGGGAAATGGAGAATAGTGGTGGGAGGAGTGGAGAATAGTGGAGAGAGCAGTAGAGAGTTCGAGAGACCGGTGTGGAGAATGGTAGATAATGGGATGGAAAGTAGCCAGGAAGGGTGTAGAGAGTAGTAGAGAGGCAAATCGAAAGTATGGGATAGGGGCATGGAGAAAAGTAGATTAGCTGTGGAGATTAGTAGAGAGGGGAGAATAGTGAAACGGGGAATAGAAAGTAGGGGAAAGGGGCCTGGGGAATAGTAGATACGGTGTGGAGAGTAGTAGAAAGGGGAGTGGAGAGTAGCTGGAGGAAGAGAGGGAGACTAGTTGTAGACTAAGAAACATCAGAGGGCGAGAAAGGGGAGAGTGCAAGGAAAAATAGGGGAGACTAGGAAAGAATGGGAAGTCAGGAAGCACAAGGGGCCTGAAATACAAAGACTGAGTATGTCCCAGTTGATTGGAAGGCACCACTTGTCGATAATATCCTTATTACTGTATCCCTGGTAAGGATCTGCCTAAATTGATCCCGTAGAGAGGAAGATAAGGCCATTGCCTTCAGGTCCTCACGATTAGACAGCCAGACCTGTAGATAGTAGGGATTACCAATCCCTTCGGAACATTTTGGGAATGATGGACGCCTGGGCTACAGGATGGCAAAGCCCACAGGAGAGAAGAGAGAGGGAAGGCCCTTAGTGAGACCCAAGAGTCAAAATAGAAACCCTTGAATTGTCTTCGATAGTTGACGTGTTCTTGAACAACAAAAACAAATGCTTCCTCTGGAATGTAACTAATCAGTTTTCAAATAAGAGGACATTTAAACTGGCAATTACAATGAAGTCTCTAAATAATCACCTGTGTAGTATGGGTAGAGAAAGAAAAAAAGTGAAGTATGATGGTAATGTGTCATTAGTAGTAAAACAAATGTATTATTCATTTGACATGTAACTAATAGGAAGAAACAACATACAGGTTAAATAACAAGTCTCGTAGTTGACTGAAGCTCAAAGTATGAAGAGGAGTCCACGAGAAAAAAGATCGAAACGTTTTGTGACCTACACTCCTGTGTAGGAAAGGGAAAGAAAAAGGGAAGTGAATAATGTGCTAAACCAGTGAGGTGGTATAGGAAATACAGCATCAAAAAAGGGGAGAAAAGAAACATTGTTCTTGTTAGTTGAGAATCAATCTTCAAACCATTCTTTGTTGTGACGTAAATGAATTCAGTGGTACATTCACTACAATTTTGAAAAACATGTGCATGTTTTAATCATGTTCTTGACATTTTTATCTAATTTTGTATATTCCCTCTGACGATAGGTTATTACTTTCTAAATAAATCAGGGCCTCAAACTATCTAGAGAAACGATAGGTTAGTTGGGAGAGATTTAGTTCCTTATTGGGTCATCTCAGACCACCTGTGGCCTAATCCAACTAGTGATGACTTTTCTTGCTCTTAATGGTGTGTCTTGTCCTTTCTCAGCCACTGATGCTTTGATCTTCAGCCCGCATATGTGCCTATATCTGTATGCATCCGGTCCTGAAATTGCAGTCAATTGAAACTGGCCTTGAATACCAATAACCCACTGATCCCCACAGCCTCTCGACTGCAGTGCCGCGCAGCCTCTCACCTTACCATGCAACAGTAAGTCCAGTCAGGCAGCAAGCACTAGCAGCAAAGGTAGCATAACTGCAGAGGCTGCCACACCATGCTCCAACTCTACATATTCCAAGTCACACCATATGTTATGTTATTGTGATTCAACTACCCACCGCTGCCATTTATATGGTTTCCAGGCCGCCAGGAAGTGGGTTGGGGTGCATTAGTTAGTGGGATTGAGAGGGAAAAGCGCAAGAGAGATTTGATGTGCCATGGGTGGCTTCAGTCTGGAAAAACCTGTAACTGTGTGCTGGCATGTTTTCAGTAGATTGACATTGGAGTGGTGTTTGGTGGTTGGTTGCATGCTGTACTCCAACTACGTATATTGCAAGTCACAGCATTACTGCACTGAAAGGTACTGTGCCTCATTACAACTCTGGCGGTAGCCGTGCTGGCAAAACCGGCAGTTGCATTTTTAACGGCACCCGCGAATGGGCAAGAACCGGGTCATGCCGGCGGGTGCCGGTAATAAGGGGCTCCCTTTCCCCATTCGGCCCCATAGGGGTGAATGGGAATGGGGAGCTCGGATGCACCGGCACCAGCCAGAAATTGTGAACCAAAAACACTGAGGAAACCAAGACCGCCACCCGGAAGCAACTAGAAACAGTAAACACTACAGCACACCCAATTTACTGCAGGTACACACAACAGTAATGACAAACCAACACAGGCGAGACGACACAAAACACAGGCAGGGTAATTTAAAAACGGTTAAACAACTTTGTTTTCTCTGATTTTGTACTGAAAGGGTTTTTGAGTATTTTAAGTTTTCTCAGGGACACTAAGCCATCTAAACGTTTTGAATCAGATCAGCCTTGAGAAAGCACTGAAAGGGTGAAACATGTGTTGACATACAACACATAATTAGAAGTGTGTATCCATACAAACCTGACAAGTGATTACCTACATGTTTATGGAAACCCCATCTATGAATACTATATTTGAATGTGATTTTTCTCATTAAAATAATGTGCTTAATACTAATATCCTTTTGGCATGGGACTTTACAAATATGAATAATTAAGTAACTCAGGCTGGGGGGCGTGGCTTGGACGGCCATGTAAGAGGTCGCACTCTGGAGGAGCTCCGCTGATCCTGTTTTGATCCTGATGGAGGGGTACGTCCACGGGGGCCGGCCGACGTTGGAAATCGATGTCCAGGTGTGTGAATGCCACCACCACATCCTGTGAAAGTTTGGGACGTTCAGAAGGCTTAGAAACCGAAATAATTGTGATTAACTGGGACGAGCCCTGAGCAGGCGGACAAGACAAAATGGCGGCGACACACTGCGAACACCGAGGATCATGAAGTCAGTGTCGCGCTCACGAGTGCTGGACCTTTGCGTCCCTTTGCTCGAAGACTAAAACACATGAGCGCCTCCTAGGACGCACGGTGGCCCAACGAGCGGAGTGCCGAACGGATGTGGCTGAAACGATAGGACCGTGGGCCTGGTGGTCGGAGTGCTCCGGGCGTGTTGGATGCCCATGGTGTGGTGGGTCAGGCTTTGGACATTGTGTGGCGTGACTCCCCCTCGGTGCCTGGCGGGACGGGCCCCGCCCGACTCATACAACAATATGACCACGAGAGGTGTGAAACCCAAGGCCAAACAGCCCACGATGGAGGCTTCAGCCCCAGGCCGAAGGAGGCAAGATCAAAGAGACCGACACGAAGTACGACCTCGGAGTACTGGCGATTGCGGACTTAAAGTGTCATGGGAGACCAAGCTGGGCCTCGCCATGAAAGAGCTACAGGAAGGCTTAAACCTCAAGATCGGTGCCGTCCAGGAGGAGGTGAATCTGCTTAGGCTGGATGTGAGGGCGGGCCATCGGGGACTCGAGACGGCGGCACGACACAGCAGATTGCGCTGCTCATAAAAAGGAGCTACACGCCCTTGTGCAACGGGTGGGCAACCTGGAGGACAGAGCGGAGCAGGCGGAGGGACGTGCCAGACGCAACAATATCCGTATCGTGGGCCTACCTGAAGGAACTGAAGGGCCAGACCCTACAGAATTTGTGGAATCCATGCTTTTGCAGGAGATTACCGGCGGGGTACTGACCCAGGGGTTTGCAGTTGAGAGAGCTCATAGGGCCCTAACCAGGAGGCCGCCTCTGGGCGCCCCCGCGGCCGGTGATCGCGAAAATTCTGAACTACCGTGATCGCGAAAAGATTCTTGAATTCTTTCGAAAGGGGGAACGATTGACAGAGGATCGGCCAAGATTACGGCCTACCTGACTACACGCTACAAGTACAGCGGAGTCGGATGCACTTCGGAGCGGTGAAAGGAGACTTCGTGAGCTGGCCATCGCTATATGTACTCTACCGGCCAAATTGAAAGTCTTCTACAGAAGCAGATCCCTGTTTTTCGAAACACAACTGAGGCGATGGACTGGCTAGACGCGCTGGGCAGTCCTCAAGAATGAGGCATCCAGGCAGAGACTACGGAAGATAAGTAGCTTATGGCTGGCCGCCTGGGCAACGGGCCGAGACATTTGGGACTTGAATATAGTCATTTGTACGATATGTGATGCGTATGATGTGGTACTGACTGGCTGGCCCGTGGGCGTGCCTACCGTGGTCACTTGATTGGGAGCTCCAAGAGGCTTCCTTTGTCCCCAATAGTAAATATCTAGTTAGTTAGGTCGCTGTTAGATCGGCGCGCCCGCGGGTCCTATTCCTTGTAAACGGGATAAGACCAGACGCGGGTGGCCTGAGATCCAGGGATGGAGCTGGGCTTTGTTGGGATGGGAGGGGTTGTTTGCTGTGGTGTGTAGTTGGGAACAGGGAGGGGGATGGGATCAAGGGCGGAAGAGCGGCGGAGTGTTAGACCAAGGGGGTATTGTGGGGAGGGCGGGGCTGAATACAGACCAAACCGATGGCATCGATAGTCTTCGCATAGTTACCTGGAATGTCGAGGCTCAATAGTTACCTCAAGCGAAACAAAGTCATGCTATACCTGAAGAGGATGCGGATAGACATAGCCTGCTACAAGAGACCCACCTCACCAGGGAGAAATGGAGGTGGTTACGAGGAAGTGGAAGGGCAAGGTAGTGGGTGCCACGTACTCGGCGTATGCTAGAGGGGTCATCACCTGGGTGGCGCCGCATGTCCGTTCGGGTGCTCGACTCGATAGTGGACCGGAGGGTAGAATGGTGGCGATAACAGGACTCCTGGAGAACAGGGAAGTACACATCCTCAACCTGTATGCCCCCAATCATGATACTGCAGCCTACTTTAGATCCCTCTATGGCAAACTTGGCCCCTTGGTAGGGGGCGCGATGGTGTGGGGGGGGACTTCAATTGTGTCTTAGATCCCAAAATGACCGGTCCGCAGACACCAAAGGGAAAATGTCGCCGGCGGCCAAGGCGCTCGGGACATTGTAGGAGACTTGAGACTGGTGGATGTGTGGAGGAGACTCCACCCCACGGAGAGGCAGTATTCGCATTATGCGGCGCCATACGACTCATATACGAGATTGGATTATGTGTTTGGAACTGCCGAGATAGCGGGCGAAATAGTGGAGGCGAATACAAAGCTCGAGTATTGTCGGACCATTCGCCCTGGTGGTAGAGTGGCGACACCAACCCCTAGGCCTCGGGTCCCACATGGAGACTCCGGGCGGAAGCACTGCAGGATGAGGGTTTCCGGAGGACCTGAGGGTTGCCATCGGGGAATATTTCGAGATAACACGGGTAGTGTGCGTTCTACGGGAACTCTGTGGGAGGCCTTTAAGGTAGTGGTGCGCGGAGTGGCGATCTCTAAATCCAAGGGACTTCAAGGGGGTATCGAGAGGGAGCTTCAGGACACCGAAAGGGAACTGGAGAGCCTGGCTCGTCTTGAGAATGCCACTCAGGTAGACAAGACTAGGATGAGAGACCTTCAGGTGGCGTGCAGCGCTCTTTGGGACCGACTATGTAGACTGAACCATAGGAAATACACAGAGAGGCTGCACGCGGGGGGCGACAAGCCAGGCAGACTGTTGGCCTGGCTGTACAAGAGTGAGTCCCCCCGAGTGGTTATCCATGAGATCCGTGGTGAGGACGGTGGTCTTCGCAACACTCAGGATGGGGTGAACGAGGAATTCCTCAGGTTCTACAAACGTTTGTATGAGGACACTGGGGAGGACAGGAGCCAGGACATCCTGAACACACTGGAAGACATTGGTCTGCCACCCTAGACGACTGGAGCGGGAGGAACTGGAGCCCCTATCACTTCTGATGACTGGAGGTGGTGATCGGGGCCTCCCACGTGCAAGGCACCTGGGGGGGATGCCTGCCTGGTGAGTTTTTACAAGGTGTACGTGCAGGAGCTGCTGCAGCCACTGCTGGCCTTGTTTAACGAGGCATACGAACAGGGAGAACTCCCGTTGTCCCTCCGTGAGGCCATGATTGTCCCATTACTGAAACCAGGCAAGCCGGCTGTTGAGTGTGGATCTTATAGACCTCTGTCCTTGCTAAACCAGGACAGCAAATACTCACGGCAGTGCTGGCCAACAGGTTGAAGAAAGTGATTGGCAAGCTGATCCACCGGATCAACGGGATATGTCCCAGGCAGGAATATCAGTGATACCATAGGAGGCTGCACCATGTTATCGACCATACTAAGGATGACACGGGCGAGATGGCGGTAGTGTCGCTGGATGCGGTCAAGGCCTTCGATTCAGTGAGATGGCCTTGGCTGAAAGCGGCCTGCAGGGATACGGCGTGGGCGCTGGTTATATCAGATGGGTCCAGTTGTTATATAGCAGCCCGGTGGCTAGGGTCAAGACTGGGCCACAGTCTCGGATGCCTGGCAGCTTAGCAGGGGGACAGGCAGGGATGCCTTGGTCACCCATGTTATATATACTTGCGCTGGAACGCTGGCGATATGCCTGCGGCAACAATACGGGAGGTGGGCATTAATACCTGCCAGCGGCAGCCACTTAAATCTCTCTATGCGGACGATATGCTGTTGTACCTCCGCTACCCGGAGGAGAACCTGCAGTACGTACTGGAAGTACTGGATCATTACGCTGTCCTCTCGGCATATCAGTGAACCCCAGGAAGTCTAGCCTGTTCCTTTGGGCGGGTACAGGACGTCCCGTTGGAGAGGCTGCCTGTGTTGCCAATACCATGGCGGACCGACACGTTTAGGTACCTGGGGGTAAATATTTACCACCGGACTGAGGCGGTGCACAAGCATAACACAGAGAAAGCCATAGAGGGGGTCAAGAACAGCATGACATTCTGGTCCAGATTGCCCTGTCCATGATGGGAGGGCGGCTTTGCTGAAAATGGTGGTCCTTCCAGACTCCTGCATTTCTTCGTGAACGTCCGTATTTGATCCCTAAAGCCTATTTGTACGACTTCATAGTATGTGTAGGGGCTTCGTGTGGGGTAACTCCAGGAATAGGGTGGCCCTGTGGAAGTTCAGAACCGTACGAGAAGGGGGTATAGGCTTGCCAACTTCGAACTATATTATCTGGCGGGACAACTGTTGTATGTGGCCAGGTGGTTGTCTGATGAAGATTCGGCGGAATCTAGGTTGCTGCGTGATGATGCGCCCCATATTTCCTGAGAGAGGTGGTGTGGCTACAAAGGAATAAACTGACGGGAAGAGGGTGGCTATTGAGGTTGGGATGGGAGGTCTGGCACAGAACATGGAAATTGATGGGGGAGTCAGAACCACTATCTTGGCAGGTCCCGCTGGTGGCCCTGTGTGAAAACGACACCCAACTGTTTCACTCTGTCCGCAGGCATTGGGAGCCGGTGGGCCTGGCCACGCTTGGGGACATATGGAGAGAGGGGGAGGCGCTGGACTTTCAAAAGTTGCAGGATGAGACGGGGGTGCACAGAGGCCAGTACATCACCATGCCAGGCTAGTAAAACGTGTAAGAAAGAGATGGCCGGAGACGGCACTGGCAGATGATCCTGATGCCACCCTTGAAACTATGTATGATGTCTCAGAGGTGGGCATGAAATATCACGAATATACAACTCCTCAGAACGAAGGCTGGGAAAGAGTTGCCCAACTGAGGCATGAATGGGAAGAGGGGATGGGTGAACTCATGACGGAGGGTCAGTGGAAGAGGGTCCTGGATATCATAAAAGGTGTCCAGAAATGCACGGCTCACAACTCCAGTTTTACTTAATCACAGGGCCTACCTGACTCCCAGAGGATCGCACGGTTCGGAGGTCGATCACTCAAAAATGCCCCAGGTGTGGGGAGGTGGAAGCTGGGTTGCTACATATGTTCTGGGCCTGCCCGGAAGTGTATAGATTTTGGGAGGAGGTCAAGATGAAGCTCGCAAGTGGGGGAGTGGTGTTGGACGTGGGATCTGCCTGGTCATGTATGCTTGGGATCTTCCCCAGGCCCAGACACTTTAGGCACCTGAGCAAGCTGAGGGACCTGGCATATGTTCTGGCCAAACGCAGGATTGCCATGAACTGGAAATCGGCTAGCAGGCCGAGAGTGGAACTATGGTGGGCAGACATTATGAGGTGGGCGGAGGCTGAATCCGTGGTCTGGTTTGAAGCGGTCACTAGAGGGGGCGAGGAGGAGATAGGGCCCTTGCTGGCCTGGCGACAATTAGTGGCCTCTATGACCAACCCACAACAGGGCTTGGACGACTCTGAGAATTCTGAAGAAGTGCCTACGGACAATGTTTCTCCTGACGGTGCCCCGACTGAGGATACAAGGGAGCCGGCTCTGGCTTGATGGGGGGTGGGGGGAGTTTTCTGTTTTTTTTCCGTTTTTTTTTCTTTTTTTTTCTTTTTCTCTTTTTCCTTTCTCGTATTTTCTTTTGTGGGTTCTGTAAATAATTAACAGTTGTATTGTGTTGTGTGTTGTTTGTTTTTCTAAAATATAAAATCAATAAAATATTTAAAAAAAAAAAAAAAATTAAGTAACTCAGGCTACCATGTGGTTTGAAAGGTTTGCAGACGTTTGCAGCATGCTAGACTGAACGCCAGGCTCAGGACCCTGAAACAAGATTCGTCAATACCCAAAAACCTGGCGGTACAGTCCCAAGATAGGGCGGAGCTCCATAAAGCGATTTGATGGTCACACAAGGCCCATATTGGGAAGTCTGTCCATCACTATAGAGCCCTGAGGCTGAGCTATATTCATGTCTGTGGCTGGAATAGCAAAGCCCTGACCTCTGCCTGGCCCAGAGCATGCAGGCTGCCCCAGGATAAGCCCGGGACTTTGTGCACCACTATTGAACAAATATGGCTGCTTCTGAGTACATTCGGGGTGATCAGTCAATGCTCATTATCTTCTGCAACTCGGGGCTCTGTACATATGTTTCTGGTGGTGCACATTCACTACTATGGAGAGTGCATTTCATGCACAGTGCCTGTGTTTGTGCTAGTGCAGAAAGCGATATCGGGGAGGGGGAGGGGGCATAGTTCCCACAGGAGGAAGCGTGAAGGAGTTTAATGAGGCATCAGGATTGTGAAAGGGAGGATTGCTCGACCCTTTTATTTTGTATTTTTATAGGATGACTTCCCGGATGATCGGTATTAATTTAAATGCCCAAGACTTAATCACTTCTTGAAATCAATGCCTTAATTTAATATTTCATTTTCATGTCTATTGCAGTTGCTATGTCAGCATTTCCCTGAGAAACCCAACCACCTTCCTTTGCCGGATCGTTCTAATTAACTGCAAGAATTGATCACCCCAATCACTACAGTAGGCTACACATGCCTGACTTGGCAACCTAAAGAACACTTTGCTTGGTCATGATATGTAAAATAGGCAGATGGGAATATGCCATGTGTTGGAGATGTTTGCAGCAGTTCTCTGAAACGGTTTTAAGCTGGCTTTTGCCATACAAAAGGACTTTATAGTGGAGCTGCTTATTGGGAATTGACATACTGGGCACGTTGCAGAAGCAAAGCTGCTTTATAGCGCCACAGCGGGTGAAGTGGGAGGCAGGAGAGGCGCTACAATAACCATTCACAGGGGCATTGACCAGCAAAATGATAGGTGATCCAGCGCGATAAAGTCACAGCAAAACAGCCCCCGATAGTGATGAAGGTGACCCTGAAGGCGCCATTGCCACAGTCTCCAATCTACAGTTTTGGAAATGTCATTAAGTTATTTTTTCGTTGCAAAGAGAGGAGGACAGGTTGCTCCCCAATTTGGAACCTTGGATTTCCTGCATGATTAACCACTCTCGAACCGAAGCAGATCTTAGCTTTCCGGGGGGATTATGCTTATGGAGAAGTTGGGGCAGGCACTTTGGGGTTTTTCCCTCATAGGCCGGGTTGACACGCTGAATGCTTTTAGCCTAATTTGGTGATTCCTTGAGGTCTCAAGAGCTGGCGTGACACTGTGCCGGATGCGAAAACTCTGTGGAAGTCATCTTTCTCCCGCTTCAAATACCAACCTATCTCTCTTGTAGACTCTCTCAATCGCAAAGACAGATCCACCTTCTAAGTTTGGGAAGATCCGCACACACCACCCTGCAAAGCAACCTCCACTGCACCAGCCTACATGTGGGCTTCCCCATCTACTCTTTCTCAACAGAAAACCCAACTTTAACACATGCACCTTGTACAACCTGCGTAGCTCTCCTTCCACAAGAGCGCATCATCACTAGGCCGTGCGGCGCTCTAAGCAAAATCTCACTTCATGTTCCTTGACCTTATTTTTAAACCTATCCACTAGCCCCCCAATATCTGGCTCGCCCATCTCCCCTAGTCATGTGCTTGGGCTCTCCACTCTCTAGCTCTTCACAGCCTTTTAATTCCCATGCCTGCCCTCTTACCCCCACACTGCCTCCCGCTTCTGCTCCTTTTTTACTCTGGCCCTCTACCCCACCAGTTTACTGCTCTCCCTCTGGCACCAATCCAGTCCCATCATTCTAACTATTTAAAGCCAGGCGCAAGCTACACCTGCACGCCAGTAAAGAATCCTCTACCCCCATGTCAGCCCCCCAAAACATAAATCCCTGACTGCACTAGCTTGATGCTAAACAACTGTAAATATGTATTTTTACAACCACTGGCCCAACTTGTCATTTTATTTGAGTAAGTCACTCTGTCTCCTGCTGTCAACATATCATATCTCCATACTCTGCCGCCCCCAACACCCGGTTCGTTCTACCCATGTACAGTCTCGGGAGGATAGCTCAGCGGCAACATGCTAGCTACCCAGGTTCAACACAGGTGCGATCACTGGTTCCGCGCTTAAAAAACTCTGGGTATTAAGCATGTTATAAATAACCTATGATATCATATCATACTCCTTAAACCTTGAAAGGCACTCCCTCCGCTTCCTATCTGTTTTCTGTATGGCATTTCTGGGAAAACCGCTAACCTTAGCTATCAAACAAATACATATATTGTTTCTCAGCTCATAGCTCGGTTTCATTCTGGCAGCTTTGTTCTTGAGAAGTTGTAATTGGTTAAAATAAATAAATGCATTCTTTGGGGTACCCATGCAGATACTATTGCAACAGTCCAATGTTGGTAGCCCCATTGCTCTCACAAGTCCCACTTGATTTGTCTTGCCCAGTACAGTCTCAATTTTTTTTAAATTATTTTTTATTGATTAAACTGGTTTGCACCAGCTTTTCAATATGAATACAAAAACAGAAAATAAAATGCAACACAGCCGTGAAAGGTAACAATCATTAAAAAGAAAGATCATAATAAAACGAATGAAATACATAGTATCTCATTTCCATAAGGTACATATGATTCTTCAATAAAATTCACTCGTATGTAAATTCAAACTATTAAAAAAATGAACAGTGGCTATGAGTATTGGGATGTTGCCAGTACACATAATATACGAGGTATCCAGTGATTCCCTCGAAAACATAAGAAAATGCAAAGGCATCAAAAAAAGCATCGAAAAAATGCATTTTTTAAAGGTAAATGTTTTATTTTTTATTAAATTGGTTTTAAGGGTTATAAAAAAATGGGGACCCCCAAATTTAAAAAAAATTCATTTTTTAATGCATTTTTTTCAATGCATTTGCATTCGATGCTTTTGCATTCAATGCAATCACTAGGAACCAATATACGACCATCAGTAGTTATCATCAAGAGAGCCTAGCTGGTTACAATGAAGATTGAAATAAATCTTTCTACGGCCCACCAGTTCTGGACACAACAATACTAGATGTTCTAGTGATTCAATTATGTTTGGATTCAAACAAAAGCGACAGAAATTAATTTCCTTGGAGATCAATTTTCGCCTTGCTTTAATCTCTCTGTTGGGCCATAGATTGAAGCGCAATCGCAGTATAGCAGAGCGTATCACCGGAGAGGGCGCTCTTAGCAGGTAGGGTTCCATCGTTCGTCCAACTGTGCACAAACGTATGCGATGATGAGAACAAATACGATGACAAAGTTTTTAACATATTGTCACATTGAGTCGATATCAAGCACTTCCGAAATAATGCACAAAGTCACCAGTGATACAAAGCGTGGAGAGAAACCAAACCCAACTCATATCTAATCCGCGATCCCGGAATACACTGGGGGATGTGGAGAACAGACCTCCAATATTTGGACCCTCACTTATTGAATAGTTGTTTAGGCCAGATTGCTTTCGTTTCTAGGCCATATTAAAAGGCAAGGAATGGCCTTTTGATTCCAGTATCATAATGCTAGATTTATGGTAAATTTGCCAAATCGATATAAAAGAATTTTGCTTTGAGAGATAGCAGTGGTTAGTTTCTGTTCCACACTTTCAAGTTGATCATTCCAAGATATGTATATCTTTGTGCGGTTTCCAATTTAGGTTGGTTAATCCTCCATGTGAATTTGTTCTATCGAGTTTTATATGACAAATAGGTTACTATTTGGGTCTTATTTGTGTTAATTATAAGCTGATTTGAGATGATATAGGTTTCAAATGCCAAAAGTAACTTTTGAAGGCCTGTTGGTGTTTTGGCAACCAGAACCATATCGTCGGCATAGATAAATGCTTTAATCGGAATCCCATTAAGTGTCGGTGCATCTGTAGGTATTGACGAAAAAGTTTTGCTGATGACGTGAAGAAAATAATTAATGATGGCAGATGCCAGCAGGCATCCTTGTTTAAGGCCTTGTGCGGTGGCAATGGTAGCTGACAATAGGTCGTCTAAATTCAGGCGAATGCGAATGGAAGTTTGTGAGTGCAAGGCATAAATGATTTCACGTAATGTGCTTGGGCACTGCTCTTACACCAGTTTAGACATTAGAAGCATGCGCGAGATGGCATCAAACCCAGATTCCAAGTCCATAAAGGCAAAATAAACCACCTGTTTGGTTGTTTGGCAATGGTTTTTAATCGCTTTCAGGCTAAAGAGGTTAATGCTTGTACCCAGACCGGCTACAAATCCGGATTGTTGTGGATCTCAAAGCTGGTTATGCTTGGTCCATGCATTGAAATCACGAAGAATGAGCTTGGAGAAAAGCTTGCCCGGGGCATCTAACAATGCGATGGGGCGATAATTTTCAGGTACTGTGCAATCTCCTTTTTTGTAAATTGGCACGTTTACCAAAGTATTCCACGACAGTGGTATTGTTTTTGACTTCAAGATGTGCCAGAAGATTTTGTCTAGAATCATGGCCCATTGACTGGGATTAGCCTTGAACATTGTATTGTTGAGCCCATCAGGGCCCGCAGCTCTGGGTGAGCTAGCGGTCTCAATAAATTGCACAATGATGGCGGGTGTGCACTCAACCAACCACTCATTATGTGATTCAGTTACACAATTCATATGCTCAAAACTCAGCATCAGCATAGAGGGCGGTAAAATGGGAAATCCAGTGGTGTTCCTTTACACTATTAATTTGTGCTTCCCGTTGTCTGAGATTAAAGCACTGATTAAATAATGCCCATATGTCTGCTGAGTTTTTCATGACAATAGTTTGGCTCATTTGTTCGCCATTTGAAAGAGTGTTAACAGATTGGTATATTGTATGGGAACCTCAGTGAGTATATTGTGGTCAACTGTTCTGCCTAGGGTCATTAGGTCAGAGGGTGACCATCGAAAACGCATTTTAGAATGGTTGACTATTAGTAATTGGTTCATCCAAGATTTTTTAATTTTTAATTGGCAGCATGTCCCACTTAATACTCAGGGTGACTAGATTATGATCGGTTTGTATCTGCGATATAATTTTAAAATGTTGTGTTTGCTTGAACAAATTTGCATCCACAAATATATAGTAAATTATGCTAGTAGTAGAATTGCGTTGCCATGTGCTTTGCAGTGGAATGTCACCCTCTATTGCACCATTAAGCATGTAGAAGTGTCTTTCCCTCATTGAGGTGTTTCATCTCTCTGCGTTTTTATATTTAGATGTATGCTTCTCTGTGAAGCAATCTAAATTCAAATCGCCAACAATTACGGTCTCAATGATAGTGGTGGTCATCAGAATTATGTCAAGCACTTATGTCAAACCTGCATAAAAGATATCGTCACTTAGGGCAATAGGATTGCGATATACATTCACACAAGCAATAACATTTTGAGGACAGTTGATTCTAACAAGTTGGATTTAAGAGCTTACTGACTCCCATGCAGTAATTGAAAACCTAGCACTTATGTTAACTCCCACCATTAGACCCGAGGATGGTCTACCTTGTACCTCCTTTTGCTGGCAGTAATGCCAATTCATAGTTGTCCCAGACGTGCATGTAGTAATCATGTCTCCTGTAACGCAATGATGTTATAGTTTATAGGAAAATTCTGTATCAAATTTTGTAGGTGAACATGACCTCTCGTGTTCCCGCTAGCCACCGTCAATGGTAAAGGTAACGTAATGGTTGATGGTTAAGTTCTATAGAGCATGTTATCTGGCATGGAATTGAGAGGTCGTGATCCCCTATAGATGTTTGTCTGTGGAAGTGGTTGGGGTATTTGTTTTGTGTTTCTTTCAGGATCCTGTGCAATTAGAAAGCCCATTTCAAATAGCTGCATTTTAGCTTTCCAAATTGTATTGAGGACTACACCTGATGGAATCCACAACCTAACTACTGAAAATATCTCATTGGAGACAAATTCAATCTTATCAATGTCTCGGGATGAGATATCTTCAAGTTCGGCCAGGTCCCCAAAAATGTTAAGTACACTCTGTCTATTGAGAATGTATGAATCAAAAGGACCTTCCCTGCATTTCATAATCAGTGAATGGCAATCAGATTTTTCCGGATGGACATGGCGTAAACTGCCTTGTGCGTGTGTGGCAAGTCGTTGGGCATCCACATGCACCTGAAATTTCACATTATTTGAAAAGGCAGGCTTATGGCTGATAGGCATGAGTAATTCAGAGGTGGTGTTAATCACAGACATACTTGATATCATCATATGACAATTTGGAAATTCGAAATTTTGCGAAGATTGTTGTGGCACATTTATGCTTGCTAAGTTTGTTGAGGAAGTTGCTAAACGCTGAGCCAGATATTTGTCCACTGCTTTTTTCAGATTATCAAGAGACTATATGCTATCCGACTCTTCTCTTTGAATATTTATTTCCCTCTCCTTGCTGGGCAGAACTCCTAGATCCAAAGTCAACCGGAATTCTGCTCCTCAGTTCCAACGCCAATCTAAAAAAACTCAGCTCCACTACGAGGCATTCAACATCGATGGCAACACCATCACAGTGGCCAAAACAGTAAAAACCCTAGGCTTCCACCTCGACTCAGCCTTGTCACTAAAAAAGCAAGTAAAGTCACTAGCATCCACTACCGCCTACACATGCAAGTTAATCAGGGCAAGCTAGCTGCATCATCCATCGCCAATGCCCTAATACTATCCAGACTCGACTATTGTAATGCCATGTACCTAGGAGCCAACAAATACATCACGACAAACTTCAAACCCTGCAAAACAATGCACTCAGAACAGCCCTCAACCTACCCTCCAAGGAACACATCTCCAATAAAAGAAGAGAACACAAATGGCTCAAAATCTGCGACCGCATCTCACTCAAAACAGCATCACTCACTTTCAAATACTTAAACAATGCAGCACCCCCAACCTCGCAGCTAGAATAGTAAAAAGTACTTCCACCCGCCCCACCAGAATGATTAACTCTCCTGCCTTCAAGTACCCAAATTCAGACAGAAAAAAACGGGCGGCAGTAGCTTCCCGGTCATGGCTGCTCAACATTGGAATGCTCCACCACTCAACATCAGAACAGACCAATCCTACTATAGCTTTAGGCGAAACACTCTCTCCTGGCTACGATCCAATGACCCCCTTGACTGAACCATGCCAACCTGACTGTATATATGTACATTCCTTAATTGACCCTCTGTAATATAATTAACTGTATATATATATATATATATATATATATATGAGAGAGAAAAGGGAGGAAAGAGCGAATCGCACTCCCGCAGGCACAAACATAAATGCCAGGTTCAAAAAGGTTCGGAAAAAACAAACAGACACAGTATAGAAATTACTGATGTCTTTAATGTTTAAGTAAGTTAAAAAACAAAAGCATCGTGCAAAAAACAAATGCACGACACATAGCAGCACATAGAAGACAGAACAACAACAGGACGCCTAGGGGCAGCAGCCTGCAAACAACGCGTTTCGCGCTATACTGAGCGCTTGATCACGTAAGGGGGAGAGGGTTGAACAGTGTGAATACATAATAACAATAGTCCCTCAACTATGTCGATGGCAACGACTGTTACCAACTCCAAGGGAACAGGGGCGGCCATGTTGGAAGGGAGTGTGCATATATGCTAAAACTTATGGATTAGAGCACAGTGCTTTGCAGATGCTTTTATCAATGATCAGTAGAGAAAATCTCAAACTGACCCGGATTTTAAATTGAAGTATACAACACCACAATCTCTAAATTAAGCAGAAAGGGCCCTCAAATATGTATAAATACATATAAGGGGACTTAACTACACATCAATATACGGTGTATGAAATAACAATGTGATGACCGTACAGCATAAAAGATATAATGAACCACACTCAAAATAAATAAACCAACATTAAAGAAATCACCCCATATAAATACATAGTCAGCCTAGTGAAAAAAGTCATTCCCAACAATAAAAATATTAGACAATGCAATGCAATGACAATAAAACTAGTCAACCACGATTAGATGTAAAATCAGGTTAAAAACAGTAGAACTGAACCTAAATATTAAAATTTAGCAGCAGGATGATACAGCCAGCAAAATATTTGTTAGTGCAAACAGCAAAGATAGCAGCTCAAACATTAAATGTCGATTATATAGTGCAAATAAGCAAAATAAAGCAGCAGGGCAACAGTATGCCTATCCAACCTCCAAAGTGGAGGAAGAAATAAAGTGCTAGTGCATCGATCTAATAAGCTGTGCAAAATTGCAAAGATTAGCAGCTAAGTCATCAAAGTGCAAGTGCAAACCATGATGTCAAAGTATCTAAAGCTGAAGACACAAACGCAATATGACAGATCCAGAACATACAGTAGACTAGGACAAAAATTTCAAAACATTGAAAGATAATGGAAAGCAATATCAGGAAATGAAGGGAATGACTCAAATAACTAAAACAAAGGGCTACAGTTAAATCTCCAAAATAAACAAAACATAGTTGAGAAAACGCTCCCCCTATTGCAAAATAATCAGCTAAAACAGACAGGTAAGACAAAATAATAAGCATAAGTGCAGAAACAGAAAAAGATCAGTCAATACCTGCGGATAAACCATCGAAGAAAGAACAGAATACAAAAATACTAGAAAACAAGATAACCCCAACAATGGAAACCAAAGCATAAATGACAAGAAAAAGCAGTAATGAAAATGAAAAATACACATGGGAACAAAATTAGGTTCCCAAAAAGGTATACAATTCCTCGTCTACATTGTGACCTCTGGGAAATTTAGTGTCAAGATCCAAGATAAATCTGGTTTCGAGTTGTCTCAGCCTCAAAATACGATCACCGCCCCTCGGATGAGGGGGTACATGTGCCACAGCGAAAAATGTTAACAAGTTAGCATCATTGTTGTGTACAGATTTAAAATGCTTGGCCATAGGATATGTCGGATCAGAATTCTTGATGGCTCTCAGATGTTGCAGAATTCTGAGTTTAGTTTTATATATTAGTTATATTACTATATATAGTATTCTTCTCATACTCTGTTAAGGCACTGTTTTTCATCAGGCAAAGTGAGTGGCACTCTTCACAGTCGTTTTAGATAAATAAAGCATCTGGATTCAAAATGTCGTTTGGTAGAAAAAAGTTTTCTTTGTTTGGATCCTTACAACTCGGCAAGCAAAATGTAAAAGTTAAAATTACAGGCCATAAAAATGTGGCACTCCCATAGTGCAAAAAAGTGAGCTTTTTCGGGCGTTGATGCGTTTCGCGGCAAATCTCGCTGCTTGTTAACCTATATATACCTATATATATGTAAATATGTCCTCTCACCAGTTTTTACGAAATGTAATGCTATGCCTTTACTCTCCTGTACCTTATTCTGCAGCCAAGCTTTTATTTAAACTTATTTTCCTGCTCTCTGCTGCGCCCTGTTACCTCTGGGTTTTGCGCGCCATACTAAATAAATAAATAAACAAACAAACAAACAAACATTACTAGCTGGAGCAATTTGTTGGTCTTGTTGGATCTCGCGTACCTAATCATTGAGAGGCGGATGGGATAGAGGTACAATAGCCACAGCTTCTTTATCTTTAGGGGAGAGATTTGGTGCTACATTGGGCAGACAAGGTTTAACTGAAGCTGCTCCAATTGCTTTGAAGCAGGAATTCAGCGATGTCTTTGTGTGTCTCAAGGCCGGCATGTTTTTTGATTTTTTTTACAGGATTGCGTGCCCCATTGATTTTCTTTTTTACTTGTAGGTAGGCACTCTTGTTTCTAAGCTCGACACTTTTTCACAGGGTTGGCAGGGTATTACAGGGCTATCCCTATTATTACCCAGGCTTACCCTTGAGTCATTTACACTGACTACTGTCTGGGGGGATGTATGGTCCATATTGGGCCGAATAACACTTTGGAAAGTTGGTAATACGGGCGGTGGGGATGAAACAAGTGTGGCACCATGAATTTCAATAATAGACTCTCTTCCAGTTATGTGGGTAGTGTGTTGTGATCTCGCGTGTGATGTGATAGGCAGTTCTGACACATAGGATCCAACCTTTGTGATAGATGTTGAATTTGGAGTCCTTGATTGTTTAATTTGGACTCGAGTGATTCAAATAATTTGAATACGGTGAGTGATGTGGTGTTAATAGCCGTAAGCACCACTTGAAGGATGGGAAAGGACACGTTTGAGGCGCCTCCAGAGGGGATATCACTGGGGTGACGAGGTGTCGGATGTGTGTAAGATAGTGTATGAGAGTAACTCATTGAAGTTTCTGAACGCTCTCCCGAAGCCTCGTCTTGGCACTATGAATGGAGGTCAGCGATTCGCACTGACTGGCATAAATCGATAAATCCAAGTCATCGCGGTGCATGACTGACTTGTTGCTTATTGGAGACACGTCATCTTTTGTACCAGGTGCTAATCTATTTTTAGGGGCTTGCAAAATGGTGGCGTCAGATACTACATTTGAAACTGGTGTTAACACAATGGATTTGTGACTAACACAAGGCGCCATCTTGAGCGGCGTACTGAGAAAACAAGCCGGGTTGATTAGAGAAGCAGGCATGTTTGATTTGAGGGAGTATAAACTATTTCTGATAGCCATCACACTAGAATGCAAACACTTACTGTTACAGACGATCACAAACACAAAGCTCAATGTGGAGAAAGGAAAAGTCAGCGAAAAGCTCCGCCCGCTGCAGCTCCGCCCGCTGCCGGCCTACTTGCTACGGTGCGTGCGCACAGGTGCCCGTGTGAGTTCCTTTTGTAGATGGGCACCCAATTACGGAGCTCGTGGGAGGGGCTGTGGACAAAGTAGAAGGGTATGGCAATCAGTCGAAAGCACAACTATACAAAGAAATCAAAATGACAACTTGGAACGGAACGTTGACCTGCTTATTAAAGCAGCAGTGCACTGTCTCTGAAAGCGGCAGACTTGGCCAATGAAGTCCAACAAGAGTCTTGTATTCCAATAAGCCGGTGAAGACAGCAAGCAGGAGCAGAAGCAAAGCAGTGCAGCGGCTAAGCTGCACTTAGTACGGGACTTGCAAAGGGTGTGTAGCTTACTTGAAAGTATCGCACTTGTGAACGAAAGGTTAGACCAGAGACAAAAATCACTCCCAAGCTACTATAAAAAAAATCCTCTCTGTTTCGTATGTATTTAAATAAACATTATTTTCCTTCACACAGTCCTTCACCACATTTATACACTAGGGATTTATAATGAGCATTTCTAAGCTTCATATATTGTGGAATTTGGCAATGTCTTCACCTATGATGATGTGTTGTTTTAAAAAAAAATACTAAGTGTGACAGGAACATGGGCTCGATCGTGTAAGAGGTATGGGGTCCCCTCTCAACCTGGGGAAGGCGGCCCACCAGGGTGTTTTCCAGAGCCATTCCTGCCAAGAGCTAGGGTGAGAGAGTTGGGAGGACCCTAATCTCTGTCCACTCCACATGTGACTGGTTAAATGTACAGACTACCGCCTGCCGCCTCATGTGCAGGCCAGTGTTTTTCTCCTCCTTTTCAGGACTGCAACATACAAAAACCCGTGTGGCAAAGATGGCACAGGCAATCCACCGTCGAGAGAGAATTGCTTTCAGAAGAACGGCAGTCCAGATGTGCATCTTGTACCAGGAATGTACTCTAATCTCATAGCGGGCCGCCATTGCAAGACCCCAGAAGACCCCCTTTCATGAAGGCTGTGGGGATCTGTAGGTTTTCAAGCCACTGTAACCAGCCCCAGGGGAAAAGAAAGGCAACAATTCCTGGGAAGCAGCTGAATGGTGGGGCCAATGGGAGATCAGGAGGAGAATAAAGGGACATGGGGAGTACGGATCAGTGTGGGTTGTTTGGTTAAGATCATGGGAGGAGAAGGCAGAACGGGAGACAAGGTGACGGATGGTGCAGCAGAGCATGGAAGAAGGTTAGAGAGACAGTGTGCAAGGTGAGGCATTGGTTGGTGAGAGAAAGTGGTACTGGGGTGTGAGAGTGCGTGCCTGGTGGGCGAAGGGAGTGACAGAGGATTAAGTGTAAAAGTAAGGGGAGAGTAAGTAAGAGTGTGTGAATAAGGGGAATGAGAGAGTGAAAGGAGAGTGACTGGAGAGAAGGATGAGTGGAGTGGGGAGTAGCTTGCGTAGAGGGGAATGGAGAATAGTGGAGAGGGGAGCAGAGAGTACTAGAGACAGGTGTGGAGAATGGTAGATAATGGGATGGAAAGTAACAAGGAGGAGTGTGGAGAGTAGTGGAGGGGGGAGTAGAAAGTAGGGAAAAGGGGCATGGAGAAAAGTAGATTAGCTGGGGATATGGAGAGTAGCTGGAGGAAGAGAGGGAGAGGGAGACTAGTTGTAGACTGGGAAACATAGAAGGGCAAGAAAGGGGAGAGTGCAAGTAGAAATAGGGGAGACTAGGAAAGAATGGGAAGTCAGGAAGCACAAGGGGCGTGACTTAGTATGCCCCAGTTGATTGGAAGGCACCACTTGCCGATAATATCCTTATTACTGTATCCCTGGTAAGGATCTGCCTAAATTGATCCCGTAGAGAGGGAGATAAGGCCGTTGCCTTCAGGTCCTCACGATTAGACAGCCAGACCTGTAGATAGTAGGGATTACCAATCCCTTCTGAACATTTTGGGAATGATGGACGCCTGGGCTACGGGATGGCAAAGCCCACAGGAGAGAAGAGAGAGGGAAGGCCCTTAGTGAGACCCAAGAGTCAAAATAAAAACCCTTGAATTGTCTTTGATAGTTGACTTGTTCTTGAGACAATCAGTGGAACAACAAAACAAATGCTTCCTCCAGAATGTAACTAATCAGCTTTCAAATAAGAGGACATTTATACCGGCTCTTGCGACAAAGTTGTTAAATAATCACTTGTATAGTATGGGTAGAGATTCAGAAAAGGTGAAGTATGACGATAAGGTGTCAATCAGTATTAAGACACATGTTATTATTCATTTGACATGTACTTAATAGGAAAAAACAACATGCAGGTTAAATAATAAGTCTCGTAGTTAACTGAAGCTGAAATTATGAAGAGTCCACGTGAAAAAAGATTGACACATTTTGTGACCTACACTGTGTGTAGGAAAGGGAAAGAAAAAGGGAAGTGAATAATGTGCTAAACCAGTGAGGTGGTATAGGAAATACAGCATCAAAAAGGGGAGAAAAGAAACAGTATTCCTGTCAGTTCAGAATCAATATTCAAACCATTTTTGCTGTGGCATATAAATGAATTCAGTGGTACATTCACTACAATTTTGAAAAACATGTGCATGTTTCAATCATGCTTTGACATTTTTATCTAATTTTGTAAATGTCCACGAGGTAGTCTCTATGGTGATAGGTTGTTACTTTCTAAATCAATCAGGGCCTCAAACGATCCAGATAAATGATAGGGTAGATGGGAGAGATGTAGTTCCTTATTGGGTCATCTCAGACCACCTGTGGCATAATCCAACTAGTGATGGCTTTTCTTGCTCTTAATGGTGTTACTTGTCCTTTCTCAGCCACTGATGCTTTGATCTTCAGTCGCCATATGTGCCTATATCTGTATGCATCAGGCCCTGAAATTGCAGTCAATTGAAACTGGCCTTGCATGCCAATTACCCACTGATCTCCACAGCCTCTCGCCTGCAGTGCCGCGCAGCCTCTCACCTTACCACGCAACAGTAAGTCCAGTCAAGCAGCAAGCACTAGCAGCAAAGGTAGCATAACACCAGAGGCTCCAACTCTACATATTCCAAGTCACACCATATGTTATGTTATTGTGATTCAACTACCCACCGCTGCCATTTATATGGTCTTCAGGCCGCCAGGAAGTGGGTTGGGGTGCATTTGTTAGTGGGATTGAGAGGGAAAAGCGCAAGAGAGCTTTGATGTGCCATGGGCGGCTACAGTCTGGAAAAACCTGTCACTGTGTGCTGGTATGTTTTCAGTAGATTGGCATTTGTGTGGTGTTTGGTGGTTGGTTGCATGCGGTCCTCCAACTATGCATATTGCAAGTCACAGCATTACTGCACTGAAAGGTACTATCTTAATATTGATATCATCAAGCATACAACGTGGAAAATGTTCAGTGAGTCTTGTAATGCAGTCCCTCGCATTTGTCATGCATCACCACTATGATGTTAATGCAGTCCAAGCTGTCAAATGAAAATATTGTTTATTACGGCGAGGGAGAATCAGAATGAAAGAACCATTCTGATTGGCCCTTGCCAGGGCATTACCCAGCCTGGAATCCCTCGGATTCCACGCCTTTGTCGCCGGCGGGGGCGTGGCAGCCCCTCAGCCAATGAGGAGGCCTGAAGCGGGGCCATCCCCACTCCGAGCCTCCACACGGCTGGACGCCGCCTTCATCCCCCACCGGGGATTCAGGTGTTGTTTTTTTTGTTTTTGTTTTTCCTCACCCCACCCTGCCATCCCAACCCCACTTACCTTCTGCCTGCTGTGTCCCTGGTGGGGGACGATGGCAGCCTACACCAGTGTGGAGAC
Source organism: Ambystoma mexicanum (assembly GCA_002915635.3). NCBI lineage: Eukaryota > Metazoa > Chordata > Amphibia > Caudata > Ambystomatidae > Ambystoma > Ambystoma mexicanum. Next base: position 19,426 of record PGSH02011990.1, on the reverse strand, counting down.
TCGAAGCAGGGCCATCCCCGCTCCGAGCCTCCACACAGCTGATGGCTTCCTTCGTCCCCCACCGGGACCCAAGTTTGGTTTTTTTACCCCCCCTCTCCACCCTCACAACCCACTTATTCTCTTCTCTTAATTTTTTCGGGACCGCACGCCCTGGGAACAGCAGTGTCCCGATGGCCGCCATGGAAAGGGAAAACGGACTCAGATTTCCCTTCCGCGGTGGCCATTTTCTCAGTAATTTTTCTTTTTTCAGTTCTAAAGCGCTGCAGCATTTTAGGACAGAAAAAGATGCTTTTAGAACCCCGGTCTCGCAGATCTCGCAGATCTTGCAGGCCGGGGTACTAATAGCAATATGCCCCGAGCGGCGGAGGCAATACAGAGTAAGGTAATGCCTGGGGCCTTCGTTAATAATAACTATGGGCCCCGGGGCATTATCTGACTCGGTAATGCCCCTGCGGCTCAGGCATATTGCTTAAATATTTGTTTGTGCAATGTAAATTTAACCACTTCTACTTACGGGGAGGATAGCTCTGGGATAACACGCTCACCTTGAGAGCAGGACTGTGCCGTGCAACATAGGTTTAATCCCTGATTGAGCACTTAGAAGCTGAAGAGGTCTGAGAAGAAGCACTATAAAAAATCATTAACAGCAACAACAAAAACAACATGAACAGTCCAATGTACACTGCGACAGCGTGGATGAACTTTCCTAAATATAACATTAAAATTGAGTAACATTTTCAAACACCAATTGGAGTAGTATGTACTTTATGCGGACACACATGTACTCTAGGTGCAGTGATTCCGAAACTCAGCAATAATTATTAAAACCGACGCAGACATGCAGGTGAGGGATTGTGGCAAACAAAAGCCTTCCTGGGATTCATGGTTCAGTTTTAATTAGGCGCCAGCTACCTGACAGCTTCTAAATGGGTTTTTCGGTTTTAATTGGGAACCAGAAACAATCGCCACAGGCTGCATCGCGGAATGACTCCCAGCTGAGCGCATTTAGTGTTTGGGGATGAATTCAAGGTTGCAAATGAAAGGTAAGGACAGGAGGAGGGTAGAAACATGAAATGCATCAACACATCGTAAACAGGTTGTATTTGGTTGCCATGGTAACCTATAAGCAGAGCTATACAGTGATGTGCCGCATGGTCAAGACAAGTAAATCTGAAGATAAAGCGGCCCCCTCTGGGCTTCTGGGACCCTGGAGGCATGGTGCCACTGATGCGGGCAGATTCCATTCCTCTACCCCGGGGGCCTTCTGTACAGCGCCCGCTGCACCATTGATTGGACAGCAGGGAGTCACAGCGGCTGAGGCAGCATGGCCGCCACCACCTTGTGATTATTTTCGTTGCATGTAATTTAATATTTCCTTTCAATTACCATGAGTGACTGAATGAGCCAGCGGGCTGGAACCAAGCCACAAGGCTATCGGGATCCTTTTCCCTGAAAGACATTTTTTTTTTTAATAATGGGTTGAATTGGTGCATGTGCATTAAAATGTTTAAGAAAATTTGGTAAAAAGCCCTAGAATTTACACTCGGTTCTGCAGGGTAATGCATGAAAATGTCCAACAGATGCCAGGGCACCAACAGCAAACAGGAGATTTTTACAATGCATTTTCATAATCCTTGTGACCAAAATATGTGCCAAAATTGCCAGTGTAAAAACTGTAAAACACCATAGCTGGCAAGTTTTTCAATCCATGTGTGACATCTCTACCCAATCCTGGGTATTCCCATCCCATGATGGGAATTGTAGGCCCATAAACACTATGCGGAAAATTAAACAATAAGTCCCAGCATGCAATGGGAAATACCAGTGCTCCCTCTAGCTGTGAAGCATGGAACTGGGAAAGCCGGAAGCTATGAAACACAATTCCATGATCACTGCAGCCAGCGTTGCCACAGCAAAACACAATTCCATTATCACTGTGCCTATATCATGTGCAGCATTGCCACTGTAAAACATGCTCATGATGTCTGTGCATTGGCAATGTACAACACGCTGTTATAATCACTGTACCCACAATATAAGTCAGCGATGCCACTGCGAAACAAAAGCTCCTTGTCACTGTGATATGATAATGATATGATATGCAAACAATATATTCCAGCATTGCCACTTTCAGAAAGAGTCATGCTGGCTGTGCCCAGAAAATGCCAGTATTGCCACTATCAAGCACACTTTCATGATGGTTGCGCTCAGTATATGTCAGCATACCACCCTATGAACATTTGCATGCTAGCAATGTCCCATTTATGCCAGCATTGACCTGTTTACACACTTTTCATGCTACATCAGCAATGCATCTAATGTATACCTTTATGCTCCTGTAAACATATTCATATTTTCAGTACAGTCCTCTCCCCCACCAAACATGCGTTGAATGATGCATTTAACAACCCTAAATCTGATAAGGATTCCAGTAGTTCCATTTATTATGACATCATACAGAAACTGGGATCCTATGATACTAAACAAAAAGATTTTGCTCAGAGAAATCACACTTACGACCCAGTGATAAAGAATAGAAAAACACTATTTCGCAGTGAAAAGCGCGAGGCAGAAAATCACCCTATATGTGTGCCATATAAAACTCTAAAGCGCATAAAAACAACCTCTAGAAACTGGATACGGACTTATAAAGCTCACATGTTGCAAACTGATGGTGAAAAAATGCTTGAAATGATGAAAGATAAGAATACAGCACGAAGGTGGCAAGTAATTAATAATACCACCTCCTCTCCCCAAACGTCAAAGCAAATTCAGAATGTCTCCGAAGTGGTTTGGTTGGAGTACTTTGGTACAATCTTTGCACGTCCAGATATAGTATGCGCGGCGCAAACAGACAACGGGTCGGCCAAATTTCATCTTAATATAGACAAGTCAGACATACTCTACTTTATCAATACAGTTAGTCAATCCAAAGCTCCTGGCCCTGATGGCCTGTCAAATTACATCTTCAAACAACATCCTGATCTCTTGGACGAATATTCTATTCACTATCTTTGAGCAAATTAATCTTTCACAAATGATTCCACTATCCTGGAAACACTCTATAATAGTTCCTCTCTTCAAAAAAGGAAATCATCAAAAACCTGTGAGTTACAGGCCCATTGCCCTTTTGGATGCGCCTGGAAAAATATATTCACGAATAGTGTTGAAGGAATTAAATTCTTGGATAAATACCTATAATATACGAGATCCGTTTCAAACAGGGTTTGTGGTTGGCCTTGGTACTGTGCCTAACATGATAACACTCAGCATGTGAAAATCAAAATACATCAATCGCAACCAAAATCTCTATATAGCATTTGTTGACTTTTGCTGTGCCTTCGATTCGGTTGATCGCCAACTGTATTCGACAAGTTGAGAATGTATGGTCCCTCCAAACATTACAAAGCATAATTGAGAAATTACATTCTGATACAACCATGCAAATAAGGCTCTCTTTAGAAGGGCTCCTTTCTTCTCACATTAAGACTGAAAGAGGTGTTAAGAAAGGCTGCATCTTGGCATTGACTATTTATTTATTCATTCTAGACATGGGAAATGTGTTCAATGATATCGAAAGTGATGCCCCGAAGCTAGGATCTCAAAAAATAATGTGGATTCTGTATGCCAACGATCTGGTGCTTGTATCTCAAACTCCCCGAGGTTTGCAGAACCTACTTAATTGCCTAGACAACTACAGTGTTAAAAATAACCTGATTATTAATTCAGACAAGACACATGTAGTAATTTGTCAAAAGTAAAAAACTAACAATCCTACTAGAAATTTAAAGTGGTCTGTGGGCAAGCAAAATCTTATTGTTGTAGACAGTTATAAATATCTAGGCTTGCCATTTTCAGGAAGCCTAGGAAACTCTATGGAGTCACTGACCTTATATGCTAAAATTCGAACATTAGCCTCACAGGCATCAGTTTTGATGCGTAAATATGGGAAGTTTACCACCAATCATGTAATGATCTTTTACAAACAAAGAGTGATTCCAATAATTTCCTATGGCTCTGAAACACAACTGCCCAAAGTAAGAAAATATTGGGATCGCTATGAAGGAAACTTCGGAAAGACAGTCTTCAAACTACCGAGTTGCACTCCGACTTCTCTCTTGTGATATGAATTGGGTGTTATCTCAATCTACTGTCAGGTAATCTGGAAAATGTGTAGCTGCTTTAGAAATTGCCTAGTAGGTGCATCGGCAAAAAATGTTCTAAATACCATAGCACACTATCTGTTGACCTCAGTTGATAAGTTTCCCAATACCTGGTATAAGTGTGTCTTAACTGCACTGGATGATGCCAATATATCATTAGAATTGCTGATTTTAAATCCAGCAAAAGACAAGTTCGCGGTTTATATTGTCAAGCTTGGATTGGTACGCATAATTTGTGTAAAAAGTATGCTGACTACGCTATTTTATCATTTGGTCATAAAAACTTAGGAGCAATGAAAAAATATCTGCAAAAGTGTCCTTCAAGTTATATTAGATCACAAATGTTCAGAATACGGTTAAATTTATATCCAACAAACGAAATTCTAGCGAGACATGGAATTGTACCAAAAAATCAAAAGTGGTGTCATTTTTGTAAGAACAATAAGCAGACAGAGTCCTTATCTCACCAAATAATTAGTTGTCCTGTGTTAAATTTTCTACGGCAAAAATATTTTAAGAAATTACTACATCTCTACTGTTATCGTAAGAAATTTGGGGGTATGTCGTAAATAGTAGTAGAACATCGATGCATATTGCACTGGTTCAATTTATGTCTGCTATTTGCCAAAGTGAAACTTTTCTCATACGAAAATTGCTTGTATGCTTTCATTCGTTCTACATGTTTTGTAATTGAAATTTTACCTATAATTAGGATGATGAAAATTGTTTTGTGTACTAATTAAGTATGAAATATTTGAAAGGTTGAAACTCAGCAAAATAAAATAAAATAAAAAAAAACATTCAAAACACACACCCAAACACTTTTTTTTCACATTTACCTTTCCATTCAGTGCTGGTGTCCTCTTGCTCCATTTTGGGACTTTTGCATCATATCCCATGCACTGTCCTCACTATAGCTCCTACCTTCCCACAGTGCTTGGTTTTTAGACATTATGATGCATGCTCACATAGGCATCTGCTTTCCCACTCAGCGCTCACCCAGTCGCACCGTCCTCCCCTCATCCCCTTACTTTCCAATCTAGTCATCATAGGACATATATGTTTTGGAATGTAACATTCCATGTTACATTCGCCTAAACCTTGCCACGGCAGATTATTGACCCTGGAAGGTACAAGAACCTCCACCGGTCTGTTTCATTTTTTTTCCTGACTGTAAAGTGGTTACTTCTTTATGTATATGTACCAAGTAATTTGTTTTTCATCTGCGCCTTGATGCCCCCGGGTATAGGCGATTTACAAATACAAATAAATAAATAAATAAACATGCTACATGATTTGGAGGACCTACTGTTAGGTCAACTAGGTTACAGAGGCAGTGCTCCCGCTCTGCTCACCTCCTCTTATGAATGTGGTAGGGTGAGGGGGGCATCTGCCTAACATCATGCCCTAGCTCTGCCACTTGGGAAACATGTTTTGTGGAAGGCACACACACACTGAGGCAAGAGCCCAGTAAGTGTTGTCCCTGAACAAACATAAATACCAATAAGGGTTTCTACCTCAACATATCAATGATTAAAGAAAATGGGAGCAAACCAGTGTAAAGGCCATTCAAAAAAAACATTTGCACCTGGAGAAGGGCGCTCAGGAAATCAGGTGGCTGGAACGGCAGGCGGGAATACACAATCACTGTCTGCTGTCCAAGCCACCTGAGGCCCTTCCCCAGGTTGCGCCTTTTTTATACTTCATTTTTCCAATGCGGGAGGTAAAAGGGAACCTCTTCCTATTGCCCCCCCCCAACCGCCTTCACTTAGCCAGGGGTGCCGGAGCATTGCGCTCCGGTCCCAGCACTCTTTTCTCTTATTTTTTCTCTATTTTTCATCGAGAGATCGGCTGCACAAGCATGTAGATCTGCCGATAGAAAACTGTGAACGTCATTTGCACCCTGGACGAATCCCGTGGTGCAAATGTCGTGGCCTGCCAGTCGGGAGGACATGGCCTTTAATGCCCCACAGTACAAGCTGAGGCCCATCACTTTGCTCGGGCCTGCCTTTGCTCGAGCAAACCTATCCCACTACCTTGGGCTCTTTAGGGTGAGGTGAGCCCCATTGGAAGGAGTATAACAGACCAGGGGGGGAGGGAGGCATCCTAAGGGTCTCCACACAATCATAATATTGTATGCAATTTAGACGTTTAGACATAGTGCGCGTATATAAGCAAATGCCATTTTGCAGACACTAAGTCCGCCAAAGCGAAGCATAGGGCCTGCACGGTCATGCAGCATTTAGTGTGTTAGACACAGCCTGCAAACCTGAAGGGGAAATCCGAATAGAGAGGTCCAAGCGCTGATGAGAGAGGTCCACGCTGCTAAATCCCACAGACACTCATCTTTCTTCTTTGCCTTGGTGCATGAGTTATCACAAACAGGCCAGAGCAGGGCTCTGACCCCACACAGTCAACTACGACTTATAGCCCCTACAACTGCCCTAGTCCCAAGACCCCTGAATGCCAAGATACCAGCTGACCCCAAACCACCGACCAGAAACCAATCACCATAAAAGATCTAAGAGCATGGTCTCTCACCTTCATTTCATAATGACATGATTTGTAATGCGAGGTACAGGGAGGGATACATTATAATTCAAAAGCGAGGGAGGCTGATGAGCATCCCAGAATGTTTTGCAGATTGCCGCCAGCCTGCAAAGCAATGCCTGTGATGCCCAGTAATAAAATGGGGACGTGGCTATATCAAAAGTATGTTCCTTTTGTACATGCTGTTGCCCTAAAGGTGCATCAAAGACATTGGGCCTCATTACGAGTTGGGCAGTAAAAATTGCAAATTACCGGCATGCCGGTACAACCGTGTCCGTGTTGCAATGCTGCCAGAATCAACGATTCCGAGTCAGCGTGCACGCGCATACCGGCATGCGGGTAGCTGCTGGACCAGCATGCCGGTAAGGCCCTCCAAACCCCCGATAGCGCCATCATCCATGCCGCAGACACGGGCACCGGCATCCTAGATGCCGGACAGAATGGTACCTTGATACCGATACCGTTCATACCAGCACCATCCGGAAGCAACGTCATCGCGCCCAAACAGGAAATGCTCCAGCGCCATCTTGAAAAACACACTCCATTACAATCCATGCCTACAGGACCTGAAATTGGAAACTGTGAACCCTGCCTGCAAGAGAAAGACTCAGTCCAGCTGCAAAGGCACACCTAGTGAGCGCAAACCACGGTTTAGCGACAATGAGCGAAACATGCTTGCAGACACCCTGGTCCAGCATGCGGATGTGGTGTTCTGCTCAGACCGGCGCCATGCCGACCAAATGGTTGCCAGTGAATTCGTCGAAAAAAATTGGTCGACCAGACAAATGGTCGAATCAAATTGGTCGAAAACCATTTCGTCGAATTTTTTTTTTCTATTTTAACCCTTTTTTTTTTTTTTTTGGGGGGGGTCCCCCCCAACCCCCTTTTTTTCTCTAAAAACCCATTTTTTAACAAAAACGAAAACCCAAAAATAAATATATAAATAAAAAAATTTTTTCGGCGAAATGGTTTTCGACCAAATTGCGTCGACCAAATTGCAGTCGACCAGTTTTTTTCGACGAGTTGACTGGACACCGACCAAATGCAGAAGAAACACATCTGGGAGGAGGTGTCCCAGAAGGTCTCTGCAGTGGGGATAACCCCACGCAGTGTAAAAGACTGCTGGAAAAGGTGAGACGATCTGCGGCTGTGTGTCTGCAACATCCTGCCAGCCAACCATAACCAGGGCCAGGCAACAGGTGGCGGACCATCCTCTCCCATCAAGCTAGCACGGTGGGAGAAAATGTGCAGCTCTGTGATTGACATGCAGGCTATCGAAGGAGACGGGCATGCTGAGATGGGAGTCCTATCAACGGCTGATGATGATGAATGACCCTTAGCATAATACAAAAGTGAAGACACACACAATGGTGGAGTCCAAATGACAAGTAGATGACAGCAAATAGATTGCCCATCCCCTCCCACCTAAAGTCTGACCTAACACAAATGCTACATCCCTGTCACGAAAACACCCAACCAACCCCACTGACACAAACCACATGAGTCCCCAATTGCAAACACAAGCACCATCTGCATGCAGACACACATACATATGCATCACCGTAGAGATGCAGGCCTCACCACTGTGCCATCTCATTGCATGGTGCACACATCTCGGCTACCGATTGCCCACCTGAGCCCCAACCATACAGCACATGGCACACAGATCCTGAGGCATGTCTAGAGCACGCAATCCACGACACACCAGTAGGCCACCCAACAGACACAATGGATATCATGGCTGCGCCAGAAGGATGCACAGACCCTGCACCCAACTCCTGTAAACACCATGGCCGCCCCTCCAACATCCACACGACAATGCACAGGACTCAAAATGTACTGACATCAATGTATGTAGGATGTACCTTCACCCATGACTCATGCCCTGCCTCTCCATCCCCCACAGGCACGGGATCGGACAGCGATGCCGGACACACTGCGACAACCAAGCCAATGCCAGCATGCAGGAGCAGAGGGGATGATGACAGCACTAGGCCGTTCACGTCAAGGGCTGGCCGAAGGCGAACCACCGTCCCCAAGCCACAGCACCCCAGCCAACAGGGCACAGAGCCTGGACAACCTGAGGAGTAGCCAGCTCCAACACCAGGTAAAGTGCCCCAGCCAGGAAACATTGGTGCCATCATGGCACACATGCCAAAAGGCACACTGGCCCCAAAGGCCACGGCCAAGAAAACCCCTGCCCCACAGCAGACACCTCATGTGGACGAGGAGGGTTCACCAGCAGGCAGCGATGTTGATGGGCCGCAGTCAGCGGCCACAAGGGACCTTGGTGAGGCAGCTCAATCCGCCCAACATAGCACGGAGGAGGACAGCCATTAGGACGAGGCAGACACAGTAGGCCAATGCATGTCAGAGGACATTGAAGCAACACCATCCCTACCACCCACACCACAGCACTCCTTGGGACATGGGTCTGGTGGTTGCAGCTCTGGGGAGGAGATGCCCAGAGATGTATTCTGTGCTCAAAGGAGTCCCACTCCACCTCGTGTGCAACCACCAGCTCGACCTACCATACAGGACCTTGAGGGGCGCATGAGCCGCATGGAGGAGCGCCAGCAGGCCATACACGCCAAGGTGAGACATTACCTCGCAGAAGGGGAAGCCACCCGCCGGGCCCATCATAACAACACTCAGACACTCACCCGTGCTGTCTACCGCATCACCAGGTGGGTGCGCAAAGGCATGGCATCTGTGATGCAAGCGCTCACACAGTTGGCTGCCACCATGGCCCAACATCATGCTGCACCGGCCAAGCCACAACCCCCACCATCGGCAGGCACAACCCCGGCGAGCTCAAGCCAGACGAGCCTGGTGCTTAGGTCGCTACGCAGTATGCGCCGGCCAGAGGAGCAACACCCTCCATCCAAAAGAGGCCGTCAGTAGGAGGGAGTCAGGTTGGACTTGGATTGGATGCAGGGGTGTGGGTGTGTGGGGGTGTTGAGGGATGGGGGTGGGGGTCATGGGTGTGTGAGGGTGTTGAGGGATGGGGCGTGGGGAGCGTGGGAGTGTGGGGGTGTTGAGGGATGGGGGTTGAGGGTGGGGGTGTGGGTGTTGAGGGATGGGGGCTGGGAGGTGTGGGTGAGTGGGGCACTTTGTAGGACAACAAAGGGGTGAGATCCACATTTATACCTGTTTTTTGTACATAGTTCACATTTGATTAATACAACTAGTGTGCATATGAAGAACACATGACTGGACATTGATTATTGAGTGTGTGTAAATTTATTTCTAAACAGTGCCCAGTGTTCACCATTCCCAGTGCCTTGTGTAACCCAGTCCATAAAAAATATTGTGCAATCAAATATTGGCGTAGAGCACGTCCTTCAGGCACATTCTACTGTGGCCGATATGCAGCATCTTTCCCATCATCCTCTTCATCTTCCGGTGGAATTTGGTCCATGTCGGGTGGCAGGGGTACATTGTGTAGGATGCCCCACCTTCTCAGGGCCGTATATGAGTGCCCCACCAGACCTGCTGAGGTAGGGAAACCGTGCCTTCAATAGCCCAAAAATCTGCACAATCATCACACGAGTGCGTGCATGCGCACGATTGTAGTCCTCTTCGTGCTTGTTGAGTAGATGCCTGACAGAGGTGAGGAGCCACGGCTTCAGGGGATACCCAGCATCACCTGTATGGGAGCAACTGAAAATTTGAGTGGGAGGGTTTTTGGCATTCCTTGTGTACACTGGCTGTACATTGTTCGTGGTCAAATGCAAGAGATCTTCACTGCCAGCTATTGCCATTTCATTAGCGCAACACTCAGGTGGGTGCACTCAATGTTGATCCACGGTAGGGGAGCATGGGTAACGTTCAGGTCCTAGGGACCTTTACACCCGATACAGCACTCACACAGATGACATCGGTAGGCCCATGATGTGCTCACATGTGATGGTTGTGTTGCAGTGGAAGGTCCAGTATGCATGCAGGGCACTGAATGATTGATTTCCCTGATGTGCACCATGATACACGTTGTTTTGCCAATCATGCTTTCAAATACTTGATGACGCCATGCACATGTCCGTCACCGCCTTCACCCATGTGACCATGGCACAATGGAATTGGTGGTATGGTCCACCAGTGTAGGGAGACGATTCTGTGATGACACTGGGTGTCAACTGGCATGGTGGAAGTGGGGTTCAGCAGTCATGTCAGTGGTGTTGAACATTTGCTGAAATCTATTTTCTACATCCATCTCCCATTGGTTTTCTGGGTGTCCCTTCAGGTGCAGGGAATGGCATGGTGGTGTATGGTGTACCTGTCGGGCAGGGGCAGTGTCAGGGGATTCCCTGAGAGGCAGTTGGATTTGGCTCAGTTATGGCTGCATGACCTGCACTGTGCTTTGCTGCGCTCATGTGAATTATGCATTGTGACTGCAGGTTGGTGCATTGTGGCACCTGTGGCTCAGGTCTTATGATGCACCTTGTGCATGTGCAGGGGTGGGTGCTGTGTTTGTAGCTACCATTTACACATAGCTGTGCGGCCATGGCACGTCTTTATCCATTGTCAGTCTCACGCATCCCGTCATAATCATTGGGGTCACAGTGTTTAGCACCCAGGATCGTGTGTTCCACCCCAAATCAACAAACCCCATGGCCCGTCCAGCAGACAGGTTACATATGCTTGTGGTCCCCCCCCAACAACAACCCCCATGGCCCAGCCAGCAGACAGGTTACATATGCTTGTGGTCCCCGCCCCAACAACAACCCCATGGCCCAGCCAGCAGACAGGTTACATATGCTTGTGCCCCCACCAACAACAACCCCCATGGCCCAGCCAGCAGACAAGTTACATATGCTTGTGGTCCCCCCCAACAACAACCCCATGGCCCAGCCAGCAGACAGGTTGCATATGCTTGTCGTCCCCCTCCACCCCCAACAATAACCCCCATGGCCCAGCCAGCAGACAGGCTACATATGCTTGTGCCCCCCCCCCAACTACAACCCTCATGGCCCTGTGGTTGGACTTACCCAGCAGCCAGGCACATTGTACAGCTTGTCGTTCCATGTTGCGGGGAAGCGTGGTGTTGCGCAGCACCATTACATCATGTGTGGATCCTGGTAATCAGACACTGCAATGCGTTATTATCTTGCCTGCATCACACACCATCTGGACATTCAGGGAGTGGTAGAGTTTCCGGTTGTGGTACACTACCTCCATGGCATGCCGGACTACCAGCTCCACATGGATGCAGTCGACGACACCAATGACATTTGGCATGCCTGCCAGTGTATAGAATGCAATTTTGGTGTCATTCACCTCCTCCACAGTCCGTAGTAGCGATATGTGGGGCCTTGCGTGTTTCAGGAGTGCATCCAGCACCTGGTTGAGCACACAGGAGAAACATGGTTGTGAGATGCCATGCAGCTGCCCCTCTGTGTGCTTGTAGGTGCCTTTGGCAAGGAAGTGGAGCACAGACACTACCTTCAGCAGAGGGGTGATGGTGGTACAGATGTTGATCAGACTGACCAGGTCATCGTGAATGAGATCGACAATTGGGTGTATTGTGTCACTGTCCAGGCGGTACAGGGTGTGGATCTGTGCAGGGGTTAAGTCAAATGGACAGGCCCTTATATAAGGGATTGGTGGCTGCCTGCGGGGTACCACTGCCTGCACTGGTGGTATGTGCTGGCCTAGTCTCAACCTCCTTCTCCTCCTGCGCCTCCTCTGCATTCCCTGGTTTAGTGCCTGCTGGAGTAGTAGCAGAACTGGCAGGTCATCCAGCCCATGTATGGCAGCTGCTAGTGGTATCATTTTGGACTTGGAAGGGGTGTGGTGTGTGGGTGTTCTCCTTGTATGATATGCCTGACTCCATTGCCTCTACCTGTGCTGATTGAGTGCACCTGTGGCAGTTTGGAACACAGCAGATTGCTATTAACGTCTGTCCCGCGATGCCGGTATTGCCCTCATCATGGTGACCATTCTTACCGGCATCTGGATGCTGGTAGGTGCATGTCTGTGCTGCTCGTAATGATCACTTCCTTACTGCATGCCGGTGTTACTGGCATGGCTGCCGCGTGCCCGCGCCCATACCGGGTAGGCGCTACCCTAACAGAAGCTACAAGCAAAGCACAAGCACTTGCACAGCCAAACATCAACTGTGAGCTTGCTGCACCCTGGTATGCTTATATTCCTTTTAATCTTGCACCTCTTGCTACTATTCCAATAGTTCCCCCTGGTTCAGTCCTCTCTCCCTCTCCCACACAGTACCTGCATCTCCGGTGCTTGGGCCCTAACTACCTGTTCTTACAATCCCAGTGACATCTTACTTGCTCCACTGGTGCCTGGTTGATCAATGCCCCAAGTCCAGATGCTATTGCAAAGCACCATTGTACTTTATTGAACAGATGCTCTGCCATATGGACCTGTGATAAAACACAAAGTTCCAAGATGATCTTCACAAGAAGGGGGGGCGATGAACCTAAGAAGACCGCAGGTTCTTGAGGAGGTTCTGTCTTGCTTATACACAAAATTAGGACTTAAACAGCAGTAGCAACTTAAGAAAGGATGTGTGTGAGTCAAACTGCAGATGCCAGTGATAACTGGACTTCCTGTCATACAAAATGTTAAAGGCGCCCTGACAAAGGGATTTAAGGAGCCAGTTAAGGCAGGGACCCCAAGGTGGCTCACTGGAGTGTCAAAGGGCCTTCTGCCAGTTCTGAAGGTTGACCACTCACTTTGCTCATTTTCTACAGCTGCTGCATTGGCGGCTTTAGAATATGCTTCATCATCAGATGCCGTAGAAGCTAAGATGGCAGTGTCTCACAAAAGATCAGAGGCCTTGTCCAACTGTGCTGCGTGCCCACATACAGCACCCGGCCCCTCTTAGAGAACGTGCATGTCGTATGGGCTGAGGCCTATGATTAATCAGATTTGCTGATGATGTACAAACAATTGCAGATCCTTTTCAGATATTGCATGGGATATCTCATAGGCTTCAGCATCTGCTTCATCATCTGCAGTCAAAGCTAGGGGGCAGTACAGGCTATGATTTTGAAAGCTAGGTACAGGCAACACGTTCCTTTTTCTAGGCCTACTTTTTATATATTATCTGGCTCAATGCAATGCTTCCTATGAAACATATGAGGAGAGAATGCTATTCCGTCCAGGAATAGAAATCAGTTACTCCCACTAGACAAAACAAAAACAACATTCATTGGTTACTTTTCGCAAAGGAAAAATGCGTTCAAAGTTACCATAGCTTATGGTACAAAAGGCAGCTACATTAACTATTACAATGTTTGCTTTTTTACAAAATAAAAGTTACCATAGCTTATGGTACAAAAGGCAGCTACATTAACTATTACAATGTTTGCTTTTTTACCAAATAAATAAAATTAAAGATTCTTTTTGGCTTTGTGGACATATTAACTAATATCTGAATGAGATGTTCGCTATTTTACATTTCACACTAAATGCCTCTTGTAAAGAGGGACCTTTCAGTTGAAAATAATGGTCTTCTTTTGTATGTGCTCTCAATGACTCAATAGTAAAGGCCTTCAAACCTAAAGATACTTTCCCACAGAACAATGCAGATGTTATTCAGCCAGGCACACATCTATATTGTTAACATTTCAAAGACAGTGAGAGTCCCTTGAAGTCAGAGTGATAGACCTGAAATGGTGTCTGCATGTGTAAAGATTAGCTAGTTTGTATAATGGTAAGGATTGAAATGGGTATTATGACACTGCTGTGGGACTAACCAGTGGAACAGAGTTCTTACAAATATACAAAAATAGGGGGCATTTAAATAAAAACATGCTCCAATATTTGACAAGGATCTGAGTATGTTTTTTTCGGTGCCAGTCATTCTAATGTTGACAATATTTATAGCCTGCCAGACTCAGGAGAAGGGAAAAAACCTGTCTTCTATCACTTAGGCTTACAAAAGGTCTGATGCTGACTGCATATTCTTTTCTGAGAAACCAAACGTTCATGGCTGAAAGGTTCTGAATCAACCATAACCACAGGCACAGCCCTAGGAAACCCACCAGACCATCTTTTTCTCAGCCTGCCAAGCCTTTACAGAAGGGGAAAGACAATATGCAAATCAGGCTTGGTCCCACCCCAAAAGGGGCAGTCCCATCCGAACTGTAAGGTCACATTTCTTCTGCAGGAGACCTCATGCATACCCGTTCCACGTGGGGTGACTAAAGCAAAACAATGGTTGAAAGGTTTTGGCCTTCCCTTTCTGTAATGGCTTGGCAGGCGAAGAGCGATGGTCTGGAGGGTTGCCCAGAGCAATTGCCAGAGGTTTAAGATGAATTATAAACCTTCCAGGCATCACCTCTTTGTTTTGCATATTCCTTTCTGCCAGTGATTGAGATCTGAAAGGAAAAACATGAATCCTAAATCATCAAAAGGAATGTTATTACAAAACATATACTTGGTGAGTTTTGGACATTTGCCTCTGATCATATTTTGAAATAGGGAGAGGAAGAGTGTTTTACCAACAAGGTAATGAAGGATTTTTATCTTCAAAGAAACAAACTTGTAACTTGTGTTTTTTCTGAAACTGGCATTGATGCAGGAACATGCTGAAAAGCGCAGAAAATTATACTGATATGTTTAAATGTGATGTTTTCATTTCAAGAGTCGAAAAGGTGCTTAACTTGTCAGCCATGGCAGGTGGAGGACTTTCAAACTATATGAAGTTGCTATCGATTCATCCATATTTTAGTATGTTCAAAAACTATAATAACTTGTTTTGGTTCATTTATTGCTCAGTAAAATACAATTGATATTACAAGACATAAAACATACATAAAACCATGAAGCCTTCAAACATTATCTAAAACATTACTGACAAATAACACTGTATATTTTATGTAGTTTTCATCGATAAAGAAAAGCTGGGCTCCAGCCATAAGATCAGTCCCACTAATAAAACATACACATCAACAAGTTAGAAGAAGAGAAAACAGATCACAAACAGAAGCCTTGTAGTCCTCTGTCCAATACATGTATCTGTCTATTCCAAGCTTTCCAGATAAATGTGCCTGTAGGAAAAACTCAAATGATCTTGTGGTTGATTGTGCCCAAACCAGTGCTTCCTGTAGGTGTCTAATTTTAGCATATATTTGAGGGGGCATAACCATACCTGTTCTGTAGCTTGCATAATATTTGATGTAGAATAGGAAATGGCCGACACTTTACAGTCCGATCCCACAGGTACGCAGGCACTCTTTGTCCTCCTGCCTGGCCCAGCTTCCATGTCATGCCTTTAAAGGCTGAACTGCTATCCAGAATTTAAGATACAGACTTCCCATTGCGAAGACCCTCATTTCATTTAGAAATGGTTACTGACCCTCATTACATTTCATCTTGAAATAATGGTCCAGCCTTTTTGATAGACTGAGCTAATTTACGTTTTTCTGAGGAAACTCTATTGTGATAATCGTATTTGATAGGTTTTAGGTCTGACACCTGTAGGGAATGAGGTGTAGCCCATACGAGTTCAAGAAACAAGAAACATGAGAGATTATTCTTTGATGATTATATTTCTGTGTTTTCTACCTAAATGTAACCTACATGCCAGGAAATAGTTTAATGCCACTCATTTGTAGAAGGTACATTTATTGGAAATGTAACCTTATACTTATTCTGTCAAATCATCCTCTTGCTGATGTCATTTTCTTACAAGAAGAGACAAAATGAAATATATGTTATCTTCTCCAATAAAAGAGGGGATATAGAAATGGGAAACTACCATTCATATCCCAAAGGCTTCTTGCTCTCTGGGCAAATCAAAGGCTAAGGGTATCATTTGTTGAAATGTCATATAATCCGAGCATCCAAACAAAATAAAGAAAGCAATTCAATGACAAATGTCTCAAACGGGGACTGGTTAAGCTCTTTATATGGCTCAACCCTATGCAGAGAAAGGGAGGAGAAAGCAGATTCTGGAAACATCCAGATACAAAAGATAGAGGGTCCCGGAAGGATACCAGGGATCCTGTGAGGAAATTGATTCCTAAAAAGGAAAAGGAGAAACCATTTTGTATTTGTATTTATTTTATTTTTTTATTGCGTGCTTGGCCATCAGGCCTCTGGGCGCATTTCTTAGGGAAGTGTACCAAAGGAGGTACATAGAATGGCAAGGAATTTACAGTAGTGTCAAGATACAGCAGTGGACGGCAAATTTACAATTTTACAATGTTACAGGGAGGGCTGTATATCAGACTCTTGGGGAACATATTTACAGAAAAGACACAATTAGTGACAACGGTGGTGTATAGACATGCAGAGGAGAGCGAAGAAAGTGGAGGTAAAGCAGTTATATACTGGCTGAGGTGTGGTCTTGCTCGATGAGCCAGGATTTGACTTTATTCTTAAATGTCAGGTAAAATGGTTCGTCCATCTGTGTAGAGGGTGATGTGTTCCAGAGTTTGGCGGCTAGGCCTGGGAAGCTAGATCCCCCTGCTTTCTACAGCATGATTCTCGGTATTACCAGTGAATGGTCTTGTGCAGATCTTAAGGGTCTGTTGGGCAGGTGGGTAGTGAAGTGGTTAGCCAGGTAGCTAGGTGCCTGGATAGATTTGGATTTGTGAGTGAGTGCAAGTGTTTTGAGTGATATTCTCTAGGCAATATGGAGTCAGTGTAGGCTCCGTCGCGTGGCAGAGATGTGTTATTTCCTGGAAATATTAAGGGTATCCCTAATAGCATTGTTCTGGGTACATTGGAGTTTGTTAATGTTTCTTTGGCTAGTACCTACGTAAAAGGCATTACAATGATCAATTTTTGCCATAACAAGTGTTCTGGCTAGGATGATGTAGTTGGTGGCAGTTAAAACGGTCTGCATGCTGTTATAAGCTTGCAGGTGTAAGCTGAAGCAGATACCACGGCATTTGTTTGTCTTGTAAGTGACACAGTGGAGTCAAGGTAAATACCAAGTGTTTTTGTATCCTTAGAGACGTTAATAGTAATCCCGTCAATGGTAAACGATTTAAAGGTATGGTCCAATTTACTGAGTCTGGTGGGAGAACCTAGGATTAGTAGCTCGGTTTTCTCATCATTTAAACACAATCCATGATGGGCCATCCAAGCCTGGATGACCGAGTAAACATCATTAAGTGCTGTGGAGTCAATAGCATGGTTGCCCGTGATGGGGATGAGTATCTGGGTGTCATCCGCATAATTGGTGTAGGTGACACCCAGATAGTCGAGAATATCATAAATGGCTTAGTAAATACATTGCAAAGTGCAGGAGAGACACACAAGCCTTCCACATAAGACAAGATATGGTTCAGCAGAGGCGGGTCGGTGAAAAGACACGCATAGTTCTGTTTGCTAAAAATGAACTAATCCAGGAAGTGGCTTCGTCTGAGCAGTTTTGAGGTGTTGGCACATAATTTGGTGATTGACCAAATCAAAAGCTGACGATAGGTCAAGCAATAGAAGTAGGGCCAGGTTACCTTTATCTTTTAGATTCTCAATTTGTGTTTTTAAGTCAATAAGGACGTTTTCTGTTCCGTGTCTGGGACGAAAGCCTGATTGCCGGAGGCAAAGAAGTTTGTTTGATTCGATATAAGCCTGAATTTGTAAATATGCTATCCTGTCCAGAATGTTTAGAAGGAAGGGTACCGTTGTGATAGGTCTATAATTGGCCGGGTTACTAGGATCAAGAGTAGGTTTTTTAATTGAGGGGATAACCCACGCATCCTTGAGATTGTCTGGTACAATCCCGGATTTAAAGGAGGTGTTTATGAAGATGGTGATAAAGGGGGCAGGAAGAGCCCTAAAGTCATTGTGGGGCACCCCATTCCAGACTGTGTCTGATGCAGAACAGTGTCCTGTAGTTAGCAGCAGAACAAGATTGCGTTCTCCTAAAATTGGATGCTTGAAATAGCTGAAAGCCTGGCAGACGTGAGGACAGAATCGCCAGAGGGAGCCATTAGAATGATGAGCCTTCATCTAGTCCTGCTGCTTTGCATCCTCCCAAGGAAACTTTAGAAATAAGTGAATTGATACCTTGAAAGAATATTTAAAATGGCCTTTGCAGTAGAATCGCAAATTGTGCAGGGCTTACTGAACTCTGCTAAATAGAAATTAACTAATGCGTTTGGTTTTCAAAGAAGCAAAATGAAATATGGGTCTGTGAGGTGCAGTGGACAATTCATCTTAAAAATGAACAGTGCTTAAAATACCTGTTGCCAAAGGGTGAACAGAATTCCAATAAATATATGAGGATGGGCGAGTCTCCCCCCTTCATTTTTCCCAAGAAAATAAACTGTCATTTTAACCCCTTTTAATTGCACTTCAATTTAAAGTACATATACATTAAAGTGATTTTGCCAATATGTGAATCTGTGA
This sequence comes from Ambystoma mexicanum, assembly GCA_002915635.3. Lineage (NCBI taxonomy): Eukaryota > Metazoa > Chordata > Amphibia > Caudata > Ambystomatidae > Ambystoma > Ambystoma mexicanum. Next base: position 383 of record PGSH02011990.1, on the reverse strand, counting down.
GACCAATAAGAAAGTGACTTCTGTATTCCTTTAGGATTTAGATTTCCTAATCTTGTTATTGTACGTCAAAGGATTTACATGTTGTCATGGTGCTTTATTATGCGATCTGTGTATTTTGCAAGTAAACACTATAGGACAGTGTTATTGTAGTCCTTGACACCGAAAACTGAAATATTTGTTCCAAGTAAACCATGGAAGAAAGGTGGCTGTGCCTAAATTGTGGAGTAGGTTAAACTCCTTGCTCTGCTGTTTAGTGTAAGTTTGTGATCCTGGGCAAATAATGTAATCTCACCCTGACTTCAACTGCTAAAATTGGACTTCTTATGAATTATTAAATTTACACCCTTAAAATAGGGCCGTTTTAATCAGTGTAGGGACAGATT